>CAXDID010000626.1:0-35692 GCA_963988835.1 Hexamita inflata | reverse complement strand
AGATATGATATTTGAATTTAAAAAACGAAATGGAACGAAAACCGAAACTGAATAATAATTATTTTGGTGTTAACAGAAGGTTAATTAATGAGCATTGTTTGAGTTTAAATGTTTTTAATTTATACTAAAGTTATCTAAAGTTGATTCTATTTTGGTGATGATGCAATAAATTGCAATTATAATAATACATATTTTTCAATCCATCACTGAGAGACTTCGTTATATGCGATGCCGTTGTACATAATGCACATGACCTCGAATTTTCTCGCGGCTTCTTCGATAACTGCGTTATTTTTGACAGCCGCGTGAAGGCGATCAAGTCTAGCGGCAACCTTGTTCAGCCTGTAGGCAAACGTATTTCCATACAAGGGAAGCAGCTGGTTCAATATGACCGCCTTCCTTCTCTGGTAGCTGGCGAGTTCTTTGGTGAGTTCTTTGGTGAACGCGCTGGCCATTTTCTCGGCTATTTTATTGGTCAGCGCCTACATGCGGTTCAGCGACTTGGCCGTGTTTCGCTTCAGAACTTGTGCCGAGTGCTCCATGAGCCCGATGCGCTACTAATTGTGGCATAGCTGCTTTACAACGGACGACACGAGGTATTGCGGTAGTTTCCCTTTCTGCAAAGCGCATTATATCTAGAGCGGAAAGCGGCGTTCCTGCTCCAAAATGTACGCGTATGATGTTTCTGCAAATTTGGAACTAACGTCGTATCAGGAACAAAACCACCAATTCCGAGCTTGCAGCTGGTCAAGATGTTGTTTTCGTGGAATTAAGGTCTTGAAATAAACTATTTCACGCCTTTCCCCAGAATGTCGACCATCGCCACTTATTTATATGCAATATTACTATGGTTTATGTTTAGCGCAATGTATCCAAGGTTGTAGAAAAATGCGTTCTAATATTTCGTAAAATCAAATCTGACAAACGGTATTGGTGGATATCTGTATTAAATACAAATTATTACTATTTGAGTTTAGAGTCTAATTCATAGATGATGCTATTATAGTAGTTGAAAACGAAAACAGTGTCGCAGAACTGGAATATCTGTCCTATTACCTTTTAAACTCGTTTAGGCTTGCCATTCTTGATTAACTGCACGTAGTTGTGCGAGTGGGCGTATAGCCTGTCGTTCATAGAAAACAGAGCGGTGCAGTCTGGAACGACCGCTACCAGCTCCAGCTTCGAGGAAACCAACGAGTAGATGTTCTAGTTCACGCAAACGTAGGTGACGCCGCAGCAGATCGTTAGGTTCTGCCAGATCTTGGCGTGGTTGGACTCCAGCCGCAGATCGACGGACTGGTCCAGAATGTTTTGGTACCGATCTATCACCGCAAGCTTGTTCTAAGTAACTACAACGTACAGCTGGCTCTTCAGATTGATTTAGGCAGTGATCGTTGAATCGTGGAAGACGAATTTTCCAGTGCCACTCGCTATTGTTGTGTGACTTTTACTATTTCTCGAGTAGCAGTCTATGACGTCTTGTTCCGATATTTGCTTTGTGTTCAGTTCTTGAACTAGATTGGCCAGAGTCACGTTTGCTTCAACATATTCTTCGTAGAAGTTTGCGATGTCTTGGATGTCTATTTTGAGGATATCTTTACACATTTTTCTTTCAACTGTCACGAGTCCGTTGAATTCAAGTTTATTGAAATCAATAGCCTGTTATACGCGGTGCACTTTACAATTTTGCATTTGAATAACGTATTATGGTTCTGAATTCGTTTCTTGGTCTTGTTCGATTATAAACAGCATTCCGTTTATTTAATAAATATAGCTGTCTACGTTCACTTTAAAAACGAATTCGAGTGAAAAATCATCTTTAAATTTGTGCAATGTCTTCATTTTCTTGTTGTAACAGAATATTTCATTACAGAAATTGTAAACTTATCCGTTTAAGTGCATGAACCACTGGAACTGCCCGTTAATTAATTTAAAAATGTTTATTGCGTTATGGGCGAAAATTGATCCGTTGAACGTGAAAAAGGTCACAAACCGAGTTTTGCTGTGGACACAAGACACGAACTCAAGCGAGTTCATGTTCAGTTTGTATAGGCGATTGCAACAAGGGACGTAAATCTCGCTGTTCAAAATTAATAATTTGAACTAACCAGCAGCTTACGCACATTAGTAGTTATAATCGTAAAAAGAATCAGAGTACAGCAGCTATTTATACAAAATCTGTAAATCCTTGTCGAAAAATACTAAAGATTTCTTCGTATACGTTAAATATATATTCAAGCCAGGAAAATGGAATGATTTTTGCTTCAAATCGTATATATCCAACATATCACTCATCTGGAGTGGTTAATAAATTAATATAAGAACATAGAAGAAAAAATATATTAAAATATACTTAGACCCTAACTATAATAAAAACTATAATAAAAATAATGATTTTATCTGAGGAATCTTAGAATATAATTAACAAATAATAAACAACTTGTAGGATGAACAGAAAAATTTTAATCTTAATATAATCTGCTGCATCATGTTACTGTGGTGTCCGAGCCAACTTTGATTTTAACAAATGTTTATGTAATAATTGCGCTTGAAAATTAAATCACTGTATTTATGCTAATTATAACATATTCAATTAATTCTGCGGTTCATTTCTTTTTCACTTCATCCTTCAAATGACGAAGCACACACGAAGCCGACGGATCACAATACAAGAGCGTCGCATAATGATGAGAATGTGAGAAACAGAATCACAAACTGTTGCAACCAAGAAATACATTGCTTGCTGCCTTCAATGTAGTCTCCAAACTGTTTATTCCATTTTTAAGCACTTTGAAGTTACAGGCAAGCTAGAAGCTTCTCATGCCGATAATAGTGTCAGAAAATTTGACTAAGCTGAGATTTTCGCGTTGTTAAATATCGCCAGAGCCATAGATTCGAAACTTGACGAATCATAGCTGAAAAATACTAAGCCCTTCGTGGAATTTCCATGTCTCTAACAACGGTATCTCGTCTCCTGGCCAAATTCAGTTTAAGCTTCTATGTTGCTAAGATAAAGCCAAAACTTACCGAAAAGCATAAATTGGAAAGCTTGAACTTTGCTCGAATGAACCTGAAACAACCAATTGAATATTGGAGAACTTTTTAGTATACCGATGAGTATCGCTCAAAATGCTATGCAAATCGAGCGAGTAGAGTGCTCAGAACACCTAAAGACGAGTGGAATCCGAAGTATTTTCTCGAAGTGTAAAATATGGACTGTTTTCGTGCATGATCTATAGTACGATTAGCTATAGATATAAGGGTCCATTATGGCTTATGCCGTGCGGTACGACCATGAATTCAATTGTCAATTCTTAAGTTCTCAGACAAGTTACACTTCCATCACTTAATAGCATAACTTGAAGTTGCAACAAGATAACGCCCCGACACATTTTAGTAAGTATATGAAAAACCTTTATACTGCTAACAACATTGAGCTCTATCGCTTTCCAGTAATGAGTCCAGACTTAAATCCACTTTTTCACTGCTGGAATCCACTGAAGTCAAACATTTCCCCTGAAGAATGTACCACATATGACTTATTAAATGAAGAAGTAAAGAGGGCGTTGGAGTAAATCTCGTTAGATATCATCAATCATTTGATTGACTCTATGCCCAAAAGGTTAGAAGAAGTAATAAAATAGAAAGGAGACGCTACTAAACATTGAGTTAATATATAGTTAAAATTAATACAAAAAATAGTTTTGAAATAGTTAGTATTTTTTGAAATCAAAGTTGGCTTGGCGACCACAGTAGCGTAGCAAACATTCTGAAACTTAGGTTCTTTCCATCAACAACCTCTGCGTTATTTCAGATAACTGCTGGTAGTTGTAGTATCATAAAATATTATAAGTCAGTACTTATAAGTCGGTACTAAACAGTATCAGACTGCTTATAAAAACCTTGTAGAAACAATTAGACTACTCTGTTCATTCAGATCTTCGTATTTCGAACGTTCAAGATTATTTACTAAAATTATCGTGAAATACGCAACTATCGATATTAATAATTAATAAGCAGATTTAGAATCGATTACAGGCATTCGTGTAGGGAACTAAATAATTTACATTAAATTATAGAAAGATAGATTATATATATATACTATCATTCCTCGCTAACCTAACTGAACTAAACCTCTAAAATAATGATATATCTGATATTTCCAACATTTCCAAGCTCAAAAACCTGAAGAAACTCTAATTAAATAATAACTGTATTGAAGCAATTTCTACACTTTAATCTCTTCCCGATTAACTAACGATTAACTAAGAAAGATTAACTCAATTAGATTTATCTTAAAAAATTAACTACCTACACTCTAGCTTTGCCGAATTTAGTAGAATTATCACTCTGTTATAACAAGCTACTAAATAAATCTGGTAACATTCTCTTTAATTATAGAGTTTAAATTTGTAGAAATCCCTTAGAAATCTCACATCTTTCTAACTTCGTAGATTTGCAAATTTTAAGTTTAGGTAATAATTAATAGCTTTAAAATATTGGACCTCTTAAATTTTGCACTTAACTAACTGAATTAAGTATCACTGCAACAAATGTGGCTGATATATGGCCTCTTCAATTTATGAAAAATCTAAAACAATATATATGGCTTATACTTAAATTGTTGAGCTGCATCTGTTATAGCACTTGTATTAACTAGAAGATATATATTCAGAATACACACGTATAATAGATGTGTCTCCTTTATCAAATTTAAACATAATTAAAAAACTTTGTCTTTTAGAAACAACAAAATAACTTATGTAGATACACTTAAGCACCACAAGAATTTTTCAATATGACTTCTCTAATTAAAAAGTTCCGACAACAGACGAGCTTAAATTCTACAATAAATCAGATTTTGTTTTATCTTATTGTATTTTTAATATTTAAATATTCCTTTAAAAATTCAAAAAACTATACATTAAAGCTGTACATAAATGAGGAAGCAGAATCACTTAGATTGGAAAAAAGATGAAAACCATTTTAATCAACTGGAAATTACTAACCACAAGAATTATTAAAGTATATATTATTTTTACTTGGCTATAGTAAAATAACTAGTATATATTTACTTATTGCATTTAGATGTATTGTTGGATTGTTGCTGTTGAGTGAATCATGTTATTAATATATTTAGTCATGTTATTATTAAAATAGGTAACTCTGTTTTATATTAAAATGTTTTATCGAATAATGTAATGAAAATATGTATACATAATATTATAATATTTTCACTCCCAATCAGTTGTCATGAAACCAAATCAAGAAATCAGAAGTAAATAAGACCTGCTGAACCACTTTGGTTCTTCCCAATAACTAGAAATACTTAATTTAAAGCAAATGAAGAATCTTTTGGAAATGAAAGTTCCACCAGAAGTCTGGGAAGATGCTTCAAATAGGAATTTGCTTTCCTTTAGTTAAGATTTCGTTTAGTAAACTAAACAATTTGCATTTAGTTATTAAAATATAGAATATATCAATCTTTTATCATTCCTCGCTTACCTAACTGAATTAAACCTCTAAAATAATAAAATTTATGATATTTCCAGCATTTCCAAGCTCAAAACCCTGAAAAAACTCAATCTAAGCAGTAACTGTATCGAAGATGTTTCAGCACTTTAATCTCTTCCCAATTTAACTCATTTAGATTTATCTTGTAATTAATTAACATCCTACACACTAGCTTTGCCGAGTTTAGTATAATTAGAACTCTACGTTAACCCACTACAAGATAAATCTGGGTTATAACATTCTCTTTAATTACAGAGTTTAAATTTGTCTTAAACAGAAACCGCAGATCTACGTTCTATTCCTCATCAGCTATTCGGTTTGAAAGATTTAAACCTATATAGGAACAATCTTAAATAAATTTCATATATTTCTAACTTCGTAGATTTGTAAAGTTTAAGTTTAGATTGTAATATATATCTTTAAAATATTGGGCCTCTTAAATTCTGCACTTAACTAACTGAATTAAGTATCACTGAAACAAATGTTACTGATATATGGCCCCTTCAATTTCTAATAAATCTCAAAACATTATATATGACTTATACGTAAGTTGTTGATCTGCATCCGTTGTAGTACTTATATAAACTAGAACTTATATCTGCATATTACACAAACATAATAGATGTGTCTCCTTTATCAAATTTAACTAAATTATAAAACTTGTTATTTGGAAGCAACAAAATTACTAATGTAGACACATTAAACCACCACAAGAATTTTTCAGAATATGACTTCTCAGATCAAGAAGTTCCGACAACAGACGAGCTCAAATTCTACAACAAAATACTCTCTGTTCATAGTTCCCAAAAGTAGATCAGAAAAATCGAAGCTGAGAACAGAGCCTCAAAGTTCCGAGAATCAATGACTCGCCAGAAAGAATCTATCAAGTTTTAAATAAACGAGCAGATCCAGGTTATGAACAAGAAGATTGAAATCATATTCAGTCATAACTCTTACGCAGATCAATGAAATAAGTTTGATAAATATTAACTTTACAAGTTTAGAACTTTTAGTAGTAGATGAACATCTATTAAATTGAACAAACAATATTACGGAATAAAAATTTTATTTTCTTCTCATATCCGGCGAAGAACCTGACTTCAACCTGGCCCTCTGGCGTGGCCAAGCCGTTAGTGGAGCTGTGCATCGGCGCGTGCGTGTTCCTCGTGATCAAGAAGGGCCGGATCATCATGACGAGCATCAAGCTGGACATTACTGAGGCCTGTATTGTTGTAATTTCGGTCAAGGAGAAATTCGGGCACTTGGCCAAATAAATCTCGATCTCTGCCGTTTATTTCACTTTCAACGCCTCGCGCCCGGTTGTGGTTCTAGACGCCGTGCGCACGATCATGCTCCTTCCCGCGTCGTCCAAGCGCGACTATCAATTGATGGACCTTTTTATATACAACATCGGCTAGGTGATGCTCGCTTTATTCGGGAAGATGGTTTACTTGTCCATTATTCAACTGTCGCCCTCCATGTTCAGCCTGAAACGTTTCATTTAATTACAAAAGTACTTGATGATCTCGGCCATAGCCGGAACCGTGTTCAGCGAGATAGTGGCCGGCGTGTTCGTGATCATGCCCTTTCTCATATTCAGTTTAGTGCTGAACGGGCAGGCTGACAGTTCCATGACGGCTTACTACGAGTCAAAAACGTACATGAAGATCATCAGGACGAACGCGTTTCTGTACGCCACCGATGCTCTATAATAGGTTCCGGTTGCGTTCGCGATGGTAACGGGGAAGCACTACGTGGTTGTAGTGATGGGAATATTGAGAATCATTGGTGGGGTGTACATTGTAGAAACGGGAAGCAAATAACTGGGCGCTATACTCGATTACGGGAACACGTTCTTCTACTTCGAGATACTGTGTCTAGTGATAGCGGTGGTGTTCTGCGGGTACTGCTTCTTGTGTTTCTAAACGGAATATGTTGAACCGAAGCCGAAAAAAGAAGCCTAAAAAGTGAAAACGCCGAGTAGATATGATATTTGAATTTAAAAAACGAAATGGAACGAAAACCGAAACTGAATAATAATTATTTTGGTGTTAACAGAAGGTTAATTAATGAGCATTGTTTGAGTTTATATTTATATCTATAAATATTTCTCACAATTTTAGAAATTACGATTCACATCCGACTAGAGATTAATAATTTGCTACTCTATATTCTATTTTCCGCTCCATTAAATGACCGCCTTACGCGTATCTCAGCTGAGCCCATTTGTATCGAACGAGTCCATGCTGTACACGAACAGTGTGAACAATTCTTCCGTTTTCACGACCGCCACCTCTTCTGAGCACTCCCTCATATCTCAATTCATCTCTGACTCATAAAACTTCATTCTTAAGCTCACAACTCTTATTCAACAATCAAACACTTAGGAGCTAAAAACAGCTCAGAGACGCCTGAGACTGGAGGAAATCTACTAAAGCAAATTAAAACAGAGCAGAACGCAAAACGAAGCGCTCAAAATAAAACTCTCTCACACGAAAACGGTTCAGCTCCTTGAGTTTTAAAACGAATATTTAAAAATTGAGGAGAAATAAGAAATAATCGTCGAGGAACCGAAACCAAAATACATTTTAAAGTCAAAATACATCGGAACGGACGAAAAACCGGTCAAACAACTTAAAAACCCGAGCAAATCGATTATTAAACTCATTCAGGAGCAAAAAGAGATCAAAAACGCTTCAAAAACATCAAATGTAATTGAGGATATGAGCTACTTTGACTTGAAGAACATAAACAACGTTTCAAAATCGCAGAGCGAGCTGTACATATGCAGGTCGGAAATATAATAAGTGAGCAGCTAATTGCAAGAATATAGCCAACAGAATAGAGGACTGGAATCGCAAAACCAATCATTCAGACAAAGCACGATAATATCACCACGAAACCTGTCATACTCAAAACCAATATCCAAATACTCACAAAAAAGACTGCAACCGGTTAAAAACTCACCCAAACAAAAAATTAACCTGTACACTGTTTCCAAAAATATTAACGAACAACTAGTTGAACAAAGCCAACTTGAAAAAAGTCTGACTCAAGAAGAAAACCCAATACCCACTGAAAACGACAACCCAAATGATAGTTAAGAAAATGTACAATAGAATTAAGAAAACGAACCAGAAATTAACAGCTAACAGTGAAATATTTATATTCATGCTATTTGTACTACAAACTCAAATAAAATTCATATATCAATTAAATATTTTCACACCACATGAATGTTATCACTTAAAGAATTAGAATGCATGTATCCCAACTATAAAACAGACACAATAATAAAAATAGTTTTTAAAAATATAAAAAATTTTGATGTTTTAACGCAATGTGAGAATTTAACAGAACTCGATATTGAAGGAAACGAAATATAATCATTCGATTTTATAAATAACGCCACAAATAATTTATAAAGACTAAATATTAGTTTAAATATGCTATAAAATATATAATTACCAACCAATTTAAACATAACAAGTCTTAATGTAAGTAACAATGAAATAGATAACTTAGAATTCGTTTAGCAATTGCCTAATTTAGAAAATTTAGATGTGAGCAATACAAATATTATAGATTATCATCAAATTAATTGTCTTCAGCACTTAAAAATTTTGAAAACTTCTAATATATAAACTTAAAACTTAACAGAGATAAACTATTTAAAATAACTTTGCTAATTAACAATTTGTGATAGTAATATTTAAAGTATATAAGCTATTTCATAATTTAATAGATTAAATAAACTAAACTTATTTTATGTTATCTGGTTTGATAACTCGATGTATGATATTATAAATCTCAAACAATTGACCGATTTAACTATAGTTGATTGTGAACTTAAAGAAATATCAGGTATTGCGGAACTTCAACAACTAAAATACTTAAATTTATCAAGTAACAAATTATATTCAATTGAGAAAATGTAAGGACTAACCTAACTTTAGTATTTAAACTTAAATTAAACTAAACTATAATCATTAGATGGAATACAAGCATCTGTTAATTTGATAAGTTTATAGGCATCTTTTAATTAACTATCTAATATTGATGCATTATATAACTGCAAAAAATTAACAGTGGTAGAATTATAACATAATTAAATAAATTATTTGAATGGTTTATAATAAGCGTTAAACTTATAAGAACTAACTATCAATAATAATATGCTATTATCTTTTACAGGACTGCCAAACTTTTCAAAACTTCGTAAAATTGTTGCGTAATATAATATGTTTACTGATTTAATCGGAATAGGAGTATAACCTTATTTAACCTCATTAGAGGTGAATCAATGTTAAATCACATCAATCAACGGGATTTAAAATTTATGTAAATTGTAAACACTTATAATACATAGTAACAAAATATCTAGCTTATATGAAATAAAAAATTTAATATATTTGCAAAATTTCGATATAAGAAATAATAATTTATAGTCTGTTTAAGAATTATATAAATTATCGACAATTACACGATTATAAATCTAAAATAATAAAATTACTTCATTAAATGGTATTGAAAATAACCACAACATGCTACATTTAGACGTGTCATGTAATTTACTAAAGACAATCGAATAATTAATAAATTTAACTGATTTATAATATTTAGATATTGGAAACAACCAAATTTGTTCATTATCTGGTGTTCAAAATATGTATAATTTATGTGTAATAATGGCAAATAATAATCAAATAAATGACCTGACACACATACCTTAGCAGCCAAACTTAACAACATTACATTTAGAACACAATTAAATTAACAAAATTAAACAAATTAAATTATTAAAAAACTGTAAAAATTTAACAGAGCTCTCATTTGGTCATGTTAATTAAAATAGTATTTGTTCAATTTCAAATTAATAGAATACAAATTAAATTTGCTATGATTCTGTATATCCGTTATTTGTAATTAAGGAGCTCCCATAACTATAATTACTAGACTACGATAATAATTAAGGTGATTACGGACCATAATATATTTACAAATATATTTCAGAGACATAAAGGCAAATATCAAAAAAATAATACTACGATGATATCGAGTATAAAGAATCTATTGTTGAATGACTTGATTGGTTTTTCTTTCATTATTACTATTATTACATTTTAATTAACTGGATCAACCACAAGTATTATTCAAATATATATTATTTTTACTTAGCTAGTAAAATAACTAATATGTATTTATTTATTGTGTTTAGATGTATTGTTGGATTGTTGATGTTGGTTATGTTGTTTGATAGGGATATTCAGAATGAGATTTGTTTGTGGTCGCATTTGCGGGCGCAGCCACGTTTGTGGAATTGTGGTTTGTCATGATATATGAGATATGAATTAAAAGAGAGACACTAAACCACCAAATTATAATTAGGTCTGATTATCAAAACTTAGTATTTTATTAATACTGTAAAATATATATAAAATATATATATAATATATAAATATAAATATAAATGTTCGGATCACTCAGTAAAAGTTTCTGTCGAGGGCGGTCCCGCACTCGTTTTGGTCACCTTGGTATTGCTTGATGGATGGAGAGTTCCAGCCACCAAAGTTCTGGAAGTCGTCGAAGCTTTACCAGTTATCATAGTGCGGGTACCAGAGCTGGTGGCCAGAGGCTCCTGTCCAGTTCCATCCCACTATAGACTACCATTGATTCCAGTTGGAGTATACACCAACGCGGTTAGCACCTAATATGCTGGACATCTCGTCGAGCATGGTGGATATGTACCACTAGTTAGTTGACCAATCGTCAAAGAATAATTCGATACTTTCAACATCCAACCAAACCATGCCAGCCATAACTCCTTCGCTGATCAATCTATTGATAGTATCTCTTACCTATCCTCTAGCGTCTTTAGCAGTGGTGGGGAAGATGTAGAAATCGACATACTCGATACCAGCCTGTTTAGCTCTCCAATAATCAGAAATAGCATTGTTGTTGAATGTCGAACCAATTTACGCCTGGATGATTGCAAACCTGTAGCCGTTGTTGTAAAGGCAGTTAAATGTGTCCTAAGATACGGCTCCTTGGTAATATGAAACGTCAAATCCGCGAGTAGTCAAAGTAAGAACAACACTCAACATAAATTTGAAGTGAAATACCGATTATTATTATATTATTGAAAATGGTTTTATATTTATAATAATGTAAAATTTTGTATCTTAAAATGTATTCATGGATTATTGGGGTATACTATTAGTTTGTAAAAAAATTTATCTCAGAACAACATTTTAAACGAATACATCACCTATTTCAATATATAATTTAACAAACTTCTAAATTAAAAATGTACGCCTGAAAAATGGATTAAACAACCAATATAACTATCAATATACAAATCTACCAATGTCAGAATATTTTCTATATATAATTTAATTCATAAATGAGGAAGCGGAATCACTTAGATTGGAAACAAAGATGAAAGCCATTTTAATAAACTGGAAAATTACTAACCGCAAGAATTATTAAAATATATATTAAATAAAGGACAACGATCGTAATTCCAGGGAAATAGAATAATCGCTTTGCTGCATTAGCAAGTGATGATATTCGTATTCCGAAGAAAAATCCACACGCAGCAATTAATGAATACTTAGCTAACATAGTACATGGTAGACGACGTAATCAAATGTACAAGCAACGATTCAGAAAAAGTCAGAAAACGAGTCAGGTAAAAACGAAATCGAAGCCTAAGAAAATAAAGCAGAAACGAAAGCCGGATATACCTGCACAACCATTGATACCAGGTGGTATCAGCCCCACATAGTGCTGAAAGAAGAGAATAAGTCAATTTTTAAATAAATTAGAACGAAATCCTGCTTTCACTCCCTGTAATACAGGAAGAAATCCGTATGGAACTTACTATGTAAAACAACAAAACACAATTTTTATGCAGTTAATATATTGCAGAGGTTTCGCTTTCAAGAGTAAATGAGCCAGGAAGAAACTGATTAAAGAGTTATGACATTGTTCTTCGCTCTAAACTTATAAGCACTACGCGTTGCCGCTGATATGCTAGTCCCAAGATTCATACCAGCCATCCCAAAGATAGTTACAAAGATAACTTCCGAGGTCAATAATGTTAGTTCAAGTGCTGAACTAACTTAGGTTGTTTGAGGTCCTCAGGTACCTAGAAGCAATGAACGAAGTACGATTTGACATGTAAAGGAGTGGATATTATTAATTTGTACGAATTTATGTTTGTAAACGATATATTGGTCAAAAATTATAGGACGTCAACATAAAATACAGTCAACGGGAGTCCCTAGACCCAAAATAATGTAAGTTATACAAATACGCCAAATGCTGTAGATATCATTTATCTACGTTTTAAAAATATAGTTAAATGCTTAACCATGATGTGGAAACATTTAATTTATTATATAGTATTTTATATAATTATCATTTGCCGTGTATCAAACCGTTTCACTTCAACAAGAGGTATGTTTGACATCATATTTGTAACATTGGTCCAAGCCTCAACAAAATAATTTTTGAATCGAACGCGTTCTCGCGAACGTTTTTAAATCCGTTCGCTAAAACAAAAAAGACGGCACGGTTATACAAGTATAGTTTGAGGAGGTATGATATTGAGATTAGTTTGAGGTAACGTTATTGTGTAACTAAGTTTGGATTTGTGGATTGCCATTCACATTATTAATATGTCATGATGTGTCATTAGTATGTCGCATATATTTAAACAGTTTTTGTCACGATTTATGAGATGAAGATGGAATGATTAAATTGAGTCTTAGTACTGATGATAAGGTTACAATGAGTTATTTAATTTAATGTCAAACATGAAATATGATAAGATCATATTTTGCACAATTATTTTGCGCAATATAATATAATTTAACTTATTATTGATATTTATTTGTGATATTATATAATTTCCCCGCTCCACAATGTAATAAGATTCCATTCTTTCATACGAGGATCTGTATAATACCCTGTAAAGTGCAGATTAGAGTTCTTTTCTGCATCACTCAAAAAATTCTAAGCCTCAATCAACTAATTAATTTGACGTTCCTCTTGCATACAAGAACACTCCACCGCAGCTGAGCGAACTCGAAGAACTCGCCCAGAGCCTCAGGCAAAACAAAATCAAGCCGAAAAATCAGCCAATTGAACACTCTGACGAGGAAATCGACTCATTCGCGTTCAGAAAGAAGCGAAATTTGAACATTAACCCACAAAAACCGGCTCAACTTTAAAAGAACGCCTTTGACATTCCATACACAAAACCAATTAAACAGAACACACCAATAAAATAAACAAAATATATAAACTAAAAATAATATCAAGACAAACCAAAAATGAAACAAAAATAAACGATAAACGAAGACGAACAAGAACTTGACGTCCAAAAAATAACGTCGCCGCTCATTAGAGCCCCAAGAAAGTTCAAAAAACCGCTCAAACACGACAGCACACTGTTCAACGCAGTCGAACTTCCACAGGAAAGCTTCATTGAATAACTCGCGCTCTCCACAGATAAAAGCCCTAAATAGTTTGTATTTTAACAGAAATATTCTGCTCAATTAAATTCTGTTCATGAGAAGTAACATAAGAAATAAGAAGAAGATATTGAAATTCACAGCTGCAAAATAAATAAACCAAAATCAAAAACGCAAACTTACAGTTCAAAGCAAAATATAGAAGATTCAGAGCCTTCTGTTGAAATATTCACTGAAGATGACGCACTGGTTCACTCCTGCTCTAAAACGATAATTAAACCAAAATAATTCTCCAAAACAAATTAAAGTTACAGTGAATAAGACACCAAAGATCTGAGCAAAATAAGCTAAAACGACGAATAAAACCAAATAATTCAAATTAGCTTAAAACGGTCTCAAAAGAAAACTGTATCGAAATAATAATCTGAATCACTTGACTAATCTTCGAGCTCTGAATTAAATACAAAACGAACTATTCCACAAAACTATAAATAATAATCAAATGAAGAATACGAATTCGAAGTACAAGAACAAACAATTAAAAGGAGCCAGAAAATTAAATAATGTAAGTAATACACTGATAACGAGAGCTCTGAGTCAAATCAAATATAAATAAGCAGAAATCAAAAATCAAAAACAAATCAAAAACAATTAAATAGTTAAAGTACAAAAAATATTAAATAAAATACTTAATTAGTTCAAGCGAATAATCAACTAATACGCTCAACTGGTTAAATATAGAATTTAAATGAAAAATAAATAATAGAAATAAAAACAGAAACTGCTAAAAATATATCAGAACAATTTTATCGTGATATGTATGACGACGACAGATATAGTAAACCATGCATATTAAATATGGAAACTGTGAACAATCAAACTGATATTACTATGAAAAATAAAGATATACCCGTATTCAAACGCTAGCTTATTCCCAAATATACATCTAATTAAAATATAAATGCTATTGATGAAATACATGAAGTAAGACCTCAAACACACAAAAGAAAGTACTTACAAGAAGAATCAGATTAATACATTGACATAAACAGAATTAGAGGAGGATATTGAAATATTTAATTTATTTACAAATATATAAATAATATAGCTTTTATTATACCACTTCATAACATGTTAATTTACTTATTAGCTTTTTCAGTAGTTTATGTTGATGATTTTATTGTCAGAACAACTACAATAGAATCTAAAACCATTGGTGAGGGTTTCGCTGATATTAAATCAATAGAACCAGGTGAGAAAATAGAGATTAATATTGATTCAGAATTCGATTCTTCTTATCATTAGTTCTAATTTTCAGTTTTTCTTCAAACAACAGCAGTGTATGATGTTTATTTGGTGGCTAATATCCGTTTTACAACATAAAGTAACTCCAAAATAAGTGCTTGTGTATTCCCAACTCGTAATTTGAATTCAATATCTAACTGTAAAATAAATTTTACTGTATTCACATATACTAAGACGGTACAATGTTCTCTAATTCATTAATACAAGCCTACTATTCTAAACATTACAAATTTAACATTAAATATATAATTAGGAAGTTTTAACACTACTGTTTTAACTTTTGGTGGTATAGCTTCTTAACTTTTTAAATCAACATTGCACATTAGTAATTGCTCTTTGGATTTAACAGTAAGAACTAGATCAACTTAAATAGCTGCAGGTGGTATTGTAGGCGCTGCGAATGAGGTACAAATTAAGCTTCATGGAGTAACCATATTCTTTAATTTGCTGTCAACACATAATGATATTAATCAATAAATGTGGAAATCCAATGGTTTCAATATCCTCTAAGACGTTAACTTACCTCCGTTTATTTTAACAGTTGATGATAATAAAGGAATAGCTCGTCTTAAAAATGAGGCGCTAATAGGAGGAATAGCAGGTATCATTAAATCTTCCAGGAATTCAATAAATAATTTTAGAATTAATTTTAACGTTAAATTAGATAATTTTAAAGCTGGTGTTCTTAACAAATTCGTTGAATTATAAAGTATGCATCTAGTATATACATAAATATTAGCATTTTTAGAAGATGAAAAATTTAATGAGACAGTTGATAATTTTGTTGGAGATAAACTACCATTTAAATTAAAACATTATCTTAAAGAAATGATAACAACTATGCAACCTAAAAATATGAGCGTTGTTGATTTTATTGGAATATAATACAACGATTTTGGTATTAAGTTTTAAAATGATATTTAAAATCGTACAGACCTTTAAAAATTAGTTGGGTGCACAACTGCATAACCGTGCTTAATATCCGGTAAGCCAGTTTAATAAATTGTTTCTATTTTTTTGAAATAAGAATTTGAAAAAACAAATTTAAATAATAATTTTATTGGATCATTATATGGAAGTCTTGTTAGCACTTTTGATGATGCTATGAATGTATTCGCAAATGGTTACGTAGGTGGAGATTGCCACTGCAGAACTTCAAGGTGTGATTAATTTGAAATGTAACATTAAGGAACCTTCTAAGAGCACATAGATCAGTATAATTAATAGATGTAGCATCTTGACTGGAAAATTTACAGAAAGCCCACATTCCATTGTGATGATTCAATTGTTTATCTATGCACAAGAGGAGAGACAAAGTATGAGTAGAAAGTTGGAGACTAATTTTATTAAAGTGAAAAAGAACTGACATTAATAGGTGATATCTTAGCTGATGGGAAAAGACCTGAATGACTCTTTTATAAAAATGATATTATTACAAAACTCACGGATTATTTTTCATACTTCGCTTTAATCATATTGAACCATACTATAATCATCATTTTCCATATATTCTTAAAAAGTGAAGTTAAAATTAACTTTGCCACCAGCTTCATAATGTTCGTAGACCAATACTATAGAATTCAACAACTGCGCCAGTTCATCTTCGGAAACTAATTTAAATGTTTTCATAATTTTCCATTTAGTAACTAAGGTTTTAGTTAAAAGTGAGGAGTAGAACACTATATTGTCGAATTAATTGGACAAAACATCTTGTGTATCAAATCCATAAACAGATAAACATCTGTTAATTAGGTTAACTACTATGGAGATGGTATCATTTTAGTGATATTGTTGGTAATATTAGATGCATCCAGTAATCAGTATAGGATACACGCTCCCGATTATAAGGGGGACATACGATTTCTTTTATTCGTCGTTGTGGGCATATTGGTATATTTTCTTCAGGCATTCTTCTTCAATGATAAGAACGCGTTTTTCATTCAGGTATCTGCCATTAGCTAGTTATTCGAGGTGTTTGGTCATATTATGAATTGCGAAGTCGATGGTATCGCATTTAGCTTCATTGAATTCTTCGCAGAACGGGCATGCGCATGTGAAGCCCCATACGTCTTTGAATGCGTCTAAATGTCTTTTCAGTGGGTATGTCATGACTTTGTACGTTATGAGTAGTTCTTCTCCGGCTTCGATGTCTCTTTTGGCGGTTATGACTCCAACGTCTCCGTAGCATCTAATTTTTACGTTTGAGTCGCAGCTGTGGTTGATCAGGCTGATGTTGAGGAATATCTTTTTGAAGATGTCGATGCTGCACCCGAGCCTGCATTCAGATTCCTAGTAAGCGTTGTAGTCGCTGATTATCTTAATGTGCTCGTCGCAGAGCATTTCCCCCTTGAATTCCTGCCCGCTGTAGAGGTTTTGCAACTGCAAAACTCTTTTTCCTTCTTCATAAATTTACTTTTTCAGGGACAACATTTTCTGCATCGTTTTCACGCAGCCGAAAACGAAGGCGTTTTCAACGAAAATCACCTCTCCAGTTTTAATCTTTTGGGTTGTTCTGAACCCTCTGCCCATGTACTTGGTCTGGAAGACCTCAATGGACGGGTGAGTGAAGGACTGGGTTGGAATGAAATATTGGGATTTGGACAAAGCAATGATGCTTGAAATGTTCGGAAGGATATTCGAGTTGGATTTCGAGATGCTAAAAAACTCATAGGCAGCGGAGAGATTCGGCTGGGACACACCTGATTCCTGGTAGGCGAGAATAGTTTACAGATGCGCCTGAGCAAGGTTGAAATAAGTTTAGATCTGAGAGGAACACCACTTATTGTACTGTTGCGTGTCGCACTGCAGCTGAGACTTGATCTCTGGATAAATTTCGAAAGGAGTTGCTTCGTTCACTTTCATTGCACCAGAAACGTTCTTCAGTGGTGTCGCAGATGCACTGCTGTTTGATAGCGCATCTGCATCGTAGATCAGATGTTTTGCGCTCTATAGTGACGAATTCTTATCATTTTCTATTGATATATAGTCAAAAGAGGAGTTTAGAGTTACTACCGACATTTGTTTAAGTTGATCGGGGGTGGAAGTTGATCGACTAAAAAACGAAATATCAATACGTTTTACATATTAATCTAGATCTTTACCAAACTCAATTTTGATTGATATATTTTGATTGATAATATAGATCAACTTATATTATCCATGATCTTTTGTTGGTTCAATTACGATTTCTCGTAAAAGAAATATTAAATTAAACATAGTGTTCAATTAAAACATAAAATATCTGTATTTTGACTTTAAAAATCTAATTCATTACTTAGTGATAAATAATGTGTGTACTGTGCATAGTGTTTGATGTCTTTCTCTAGTATATTGAGTTATTATTATTCTAATTGGTCAACACTTTCAAGTAGGATTTCCTACTTATTCATGAACTGTATTATTTAAATGGTAAGCCAAGAATGATATTATATATACATCACTTCCTTGAGTAAAAACAGTAAAACCTCAATGAGTCGTTAGCGGACCAGTTTCACCTATTTTACCTGTAAATCATTATTTAACTTTTAGGTTATTGTTCCTAAAAATACCAATGTTATTACCTCCGGTATCAATGGGTATCAATGGGCAGATATATCCTGCTTCCGTTTCGGCTTTAATTTCTTAGACTTCTTCGATTTCGGTTTTCTGTCTTTTTCTGAATCAGTTCAGCTGATTTATATAATAGATATCAAAATAGAATTAGGTATTTTAAAATGCTGCGATTATTACTAAGTAGATTATAATTAGAGATTATAAAAGTCAACCTATTTAAAATATAAACAAATAAATAAATTATTAATTTATTGAATACATTCTTATAATAGAAGCAAAATTTAAGAAAATTATATTTATAATATTTATTATTTTTCATCTCAAATATATGATTGATGTTTGTAATAAGTGTTAGATAGCAACAGATTTTACTTGTTATTTATAAGATATTGATATAACAACAGTAATATTTGGTATTATTTAAATATTAGGTTCTGTTATTTCAGTTCTACCACAAATCATTAAATTTCAATAAGCTAAAACAACATTTGGTGTTTCTGTTTTTATGTTAGCTCTGGCCACAATAAATAATTATTTCCTGACACTTAGTTTAATTATGAATAAGTTTCCGTAAGTTATATCTTGTTCATAAAATTTTTCATTATGTATGAAAAACCTTTTTTCATAGTTAGTATCTCTCATATTGTCAGTCGGATTTTTAACGCCCTATATTTAGTATTTACGATTCTAAGATAAAAATAACTCTTATAAACGGAATATTGTAACATTTACAATATTAATTATTCTTATTATAGTGTCAACCATAGGCACCATTTTATCCGGCATATATTATTCCGTTTGTAATTAAGTATTTTAGAGCTTTATTTCCGTATTTTCAATTATTTCTGCAATAGCTGCTTGTATTTAATGGTTACCGCAAATTGTTGAGACTTACAAAAGTAAAAGTGTTGGTAATTTAAGCATTACTTGCTAAGTTATAGGTGTGCCTGGGTAACTAATAACATTATTTTTACTAATTTCTACAAATAATGGATGGATCACTTGGGTTACATGCATTGTCTTACTAATTGTTTAAAGCATACTATTATTTTTGCTATTAAAATACAAGTATTGTAATAAAAGGCTCGTTACCAGGTCTTAACTAGTTATATGCTAAGTTGAGGTAAGTTGAGTGATTTATTGTTATATATATCTATAGATTTTTAATCTATCTCATTAGCTATAATGTAAAAATAATAAAATAATAATTCGCTCCAAAATATATATGCACCCAGATCCATGTAGAAAGTGTTAAGATTCGCGTGATTACTCTTATTACCTGTGGAACTAATGTTATGACTACATTAATGATTGCTATTCTAATTATTGGATCCCTTTTATTTTATATTCCGCAGAGGGTTTATTGGTTTAGATGCTTCACCTTGCGTTGTATAATTAATGGCGCTTACTGGTTAACTTTTTTATGTCATGGTTTCTCCAGGTCATGTCTTGTGGGAATACGTTTTGGAAGTGCATTGCGAATATCACTCCATAGATAAATTCGATTCTCTGCTTCTTGGGTTTCTTCGTTCCTTTCTTGTAATATTTATATTACTAATATAAAGAGCAAGGTTTGCCAAAATCACTTCAATAATATTAAATTTGTGCTCTCGTTTTCTTCATTTACACGTTTGTGACGCCTGGATTCACGATTTGTTTTTCTCTGTTTGTGATCCAACTTTTAAAACATTCACGTTAATTATTGCTTTTATTAAATATTTATTACCGGATTGGATAAGTGGTTTTACTTGATTATTTTTACTTGTTACACTTATTATGTCGAATAATGGACAACTGACATTGGAGCGATCGATCGATACTGTTTTGACGATCGATACATGAAGATTTGGTCTGTATCGATCGATATATATCGATCGTTAATTTCCACTCCAAAGCTTGAAATTAACAATGATAATATAACTTATAAATTGAAATATCAAAGCTAGATTATTACAGTTTCTTATTACTTACAATTCAAATGTAGTGTTTGTGTCATGTTATAAATATTTTGTAAATGTTCATATGTTTTATTTTGCTATTTTACTTTTAATGTAACATATATGGGGATTATTCATTGAAGAATAAGTATGGTACAGAGATAATAATTATTTATTCTTTAGATTTTATATATCTTTAATTCTATAATATTTGATAAATACGGAGCCTTTACAGAGTTAATAACCTTTATAAGCAAATTTTCTAATTACAATATAATAAAAATATATGTAAATACATTAATACGTAGTTGTACAATATTATATTATGATATGATCAAATCATGTAATTCATTTAGGTGTGAAATTATTTTCAAAACACATATTATATCATATAATATATAGATTTGTTCTATAATATAATTTGAGGTTGTATAAATACACATCAT
This sequence comes from Hexamita inflata, assembly GCA_963988835.1. Classification (NCBI taxonomy): domain Eukaryota; phylum Fornicata; order Diplomonadida; family Hexamitidae; genus Hexamita; species Hexamita inflata. The sequence goes on along the minus strand of CAXDID010000626.1, from coordinate 14,458 downwards.
TGTTATTTTTGGCTCAGGTATTTACTCTCATTGCTCAGGTATTTATGGAATCTGTTTTGCTAGTTTTATTATTGGTGTACTAATGCTGTGAACCGTACAAAAGCGCTAATAATTAATGAAGAATAACAACAGATTCAACAAGATGAAATATGAAGAATGAGTATTGAATATTTAATTATTTAGCGTATTATATGCTTGTTTATTGAAATCTTAGTTTATTGATAAACTTTATATATCCCACTCACTTAACTTTCGTTTATATGGTTCAGTATCGTGTTTTAAACCTTTCATCAAAGGTAGATTAGTTGATTTATTTTATATATTATATATTATTTTATCATTCAATAGCATCCAATGGAACCCAACCAACAAAGCCATTTTTATCGCATAATGCCCATCCAGCTTCTTGTCGTAAAACCGTAACCTAATCTCCCTTTTTAACTCTCAAACAAGTTGCTATCTCAGATTTGAATTCATTTTTAACTTAAGCTTAATATTGCTCAATGCTACCATATTACTCTCTCCATGGTACTAAATCAAGAGGACAGTCTGGTGACATTTTCTCAAACTTTTTGTTCATTTCAAACTCAAGTTCTGGTTACATTTCAATTAATTATATGAACAATTTTTCGGAATCTGGAGCATCCTCAATAATCCATGCATAAAGAAACATTCCTATATTTTCAGCTGCCATTTTGTTCTGTTTGGAGAACTATGTTACATAATATAATGTATCCATTAGAAAACGATAATTTATAAACTCCTCTGGAGTCTCAATTTATTCAAGAATTTGTGCAGCCGCTTCATAGTTTCTGGCTTAAATGTGTTTTTAGAGAGCTGGACACATATGAGCTTTAATCATTTTTTAAGGCAATTCCTTGTAAAAATATTTAAATATGGTGCATGCATCATAGACATCCAACTGGTCGGTGTTTTAGAGTTGCATAGACTAATTTAAATCATCTGTGAATTATTTAAACACATTCATGTTTCCTGGCATTCTAAATATACCAACTTTTTCCGCTTATCTTCGAATTAGTTCGGAAAGCTATTGTATTAAACGAGGTACCACCCGATTTTCAAAACGACACAAATCAGGAAGTGGAGAGGAGAAATAAGTTAATTGATGTTCGTCTTAGCAAATAAATGATGATGGAAACCATCCTTATATTGACGGAGATTGCGCACAATATCCAAAAATAAATGAAGCTTATTATGATCCTGAAGAAAGTTCACGAGTTACAACTATTTTATCATCTTGTTAAAAAGATAAAAATTAGTAAGGGAAGTCACTATATTAAGTATTTTATCGAGAAAAAGATGCAATGGCAGTTGCAGTATATAGTGATTTAGATGACAATGTGTTAGGTGACTACGTCATTTGGTGTGAAATATTTCAAAAAATCTATATTTTAATAAATATATGTATATTATGCATGTAGTTTAAATGCAAATCCAAGAACGGTATGTATATTTGTGATGTATCTAAAATAACGGTTATTTACATATTATTTTATATAACTATACATATATATTAAATTATAATACATAAGAGTCATTTTTAGTAGTAATAATTTAATATTAATTATAAATTTTAATTTTATTCATATGTATGTGGAGCGATATTAATTATTTACACATTCTTAGATTTAATTTATATACAAAGATTTTGTCTTAAACGAAATTTCCACTTCTATTCTTTTGTTGAAATGGTTAGAGATTTATCCACTGTTACCAAGGCCACCAAGAAGGCATGCGCCCTCACTGAAGGTTCCAAGAAGCGTGAGTTCAAGATCAGAACCGGCGGCTGCAGATTCGTCAACCCAAAGCCACTCGTTCAACCAAAGAAGCCAGTTTACGAACGTACCCCAATCGCTCGTGAAGAATTCAACGGTTCCTTGAACATCCTCAGATTCCCAGTCCGTTCTGAAGCCATCAACAACCTCCTTGAAACCCAAAACACCGTCGTTTTCATCGTCCGCCGTGCTGCCTCCAAGACTGAAATCGCTGCTGCTTTCAACGCCATCTTCCAGATCAAGCCAGTCAAGGTCAACACCCTCATCACCCCACTCGGTGACAAGAAGGCTTTCATCAAGCTCCCAAAGGACGTCCGTGCTGAAGACGTTGCCGCTGGTTTCACTCCCAAGTGATTTAATTTTCTGGGAACCGTTTTAGTCGGATTAGTCAAAATCAATAACTAAGGTTATGATTTTGAAAATACGTAAAACAAAAACAACAATACTCATTTTTTTCATAGCATATTATTCATAAACTTTATTATTATATTCATAACTTTTTCTTTCGCTGATGTACCAGTCTTCAAATCAATATTTTATATAACTCACTTGTCTTCTTTTTACAGGTGTTACTTCTAGCTAGCTTCAACAACATCGATTACTTCTTCCGATAACTTGATGGTTTCTCTCACTTCATTAAATGTAATCTCTGAATACATGTACAGTTATGGGAGGTGGAATTGCTTTTTCTTGTTTACTATGTGAGTAATTATATATTAAAATATTTTGCCACTTCTAATGCGGATGACAAATTCCAATAAATAATCTCAAGTTGGAGATTATTCATGAACTACTCATTAACACAAGAGGGCCAAAAATATGATTTCGATCGTATTAGACCATAATCGACTATTCAAAGTCGGTATTTAATATTCCAAAAAGGAAAAATAGAAATTACCACATGCAATAAAAGGACGGCAATGACAAAAATAAACGCGGTAGAAGATGTTTAGGGAAGGTCAACTAATTCACTTAACAAACTTAGGCAGTTCTGAAGCGTTTGTATTCTCTTCATTTCTGGGTCCAACGGATGAATTCATAAAATATTGTACCAATCTGAACTAGTTATATCACTTGTTTAAGATGTCCCTGTGTAATTTCTACGTTTTAGTCAACAAAACTAATTTATGAAAGATTTTATCTCGAAAATATATGGTAGTTAAGCCTGATTGGAGAAAAGAATAAGAGGATCCAATGATTGGTATACGGACGCAATATGTAATTTATAACTAGTAGCGCAAGCACTGGACCTGCAGAGGACCTCGGTGTTCATCTTCAACTGGGTCAATCTGAACGATTTTAGGTATTTCTTAATCACGAAAAACAATGGAGGACTTTTTCTTTCAATCTCAACCGGGAGCTCAAGATGAAGTATTGGTACTTCGCTTAATTAGAATTATAATTCAGGTAGTTACAGTCGCTTTCATTCTCAATATTCAAATAATGAATGCATTTTTGTTTCTTGAAGAATGGAATCAAGTGGGTTAGTCAGGCCCAGCATTAAATAATATATTGATGCTACTCTAAAACAACAGTTATTTTACTTATGATCTTCCACTTCCATTTCATAATGAGAAATCAATTTTCTTGATTGTTAAATTATACAACGTTAGGTAAAGTTGAAACTTATTATTGAAGTATATACAGAGTTATATACGTTAATTATTGTAGCACAGCTATCCAAGGCTCAACCAGGCCTTGATGTGATTGAAGCACTTTACAAATCAATAGTAAATAGAGTTAATGAGTGTATTGATGAGGAGGGAGAACACACTCATTATTGAGCCGGGCAGTGATATAAGTAAGATTCAAATAATAAACTTCATTCTTCTTCCTAATTCAAAAAAGCATTTCGAGGGCCCACCACTGTATACATATTTGATAACTGCTTTAGAAACTTTAACTACTTTAATAACATGACTCACTCAACAGCAACAATCCAACAATACATCTAAACGTAATAAATAAATATATAATATATACAAGTTATTTTATATTCACTGCCGAACTTTATTGTATGGGAAGGAGAAGCATTATAAGATTGAATTTATACATTTATATAACTCAAATAGTAATGAAGAATTAATATTAATACTTTTATCAATTTCACTCCGACAACAAATTTAACTTTATTTATTCTTGTTACATTGTTACAACTTTGATGAGTTCAATTTTTATTATTCTCATTGTATATAAGTATTTCCTCATTTGAACTCGAAAAATATTTGACTAGGTTTTTCGTTTTATTATATATATGTAAAATGAATGTCGATGTTTTTCAATCACGTCCACAGAGTTTCCTCATTAATTTTGAGGCACAAAACTCCTCGTTCACTTAATATATACTGGTTATTTTACTGTAGTTAAGTAAAAATATATATTATTATAATTCTTGCAGTTGATAATTTCCTTATTTTACTATAGCCAAGTAAAAATAATATATATTTAAATAATTCTTGTGGTTGATAATATTCCAGTTTATTAAAATTGCATTCATCTTTGTTTCCAGTCTAAGTGATTCTGCTTCCTCATTTATGTAACAGCTTTAATGTATTTACTATGTGTGATTTAACATCTTTTTTAATATCAACTATTCTACTTTATCTTATGGTATGCAATGTGAACATATATACATAATATTAATAATATTATGTATGTGTAGTGGATTAGTTTTTACTTTAGAACGACAACTCAAGAATGATTAATTCAAATAATTTATTTGTTGTTGATAAGAAATAGAATATCAATATGTTGTAAACAATTTTCACACCAAATCATGACAGATTAGTAATTGCTATAAGTATTAACAGCTAGTGTTAAAGCGAGTAAAATTTAGATTATGGAGCAAATAAATATTATAAAAAATGAAATAGCCAGCTAAGAACAAGTAATTAGCTAAGATTAGATTACTTTTATGAAGAAATAGTTGGTGGGTTTGCAACAGCGCCTAAGAAATATAAATGAGTTACTGCACGAAGAAAACTCAGATCCGAACGAAGCGTAAATTGAAGAGAATTTATTCCAATATTTGTACAAACAGAGGTTAATTTGGACGAGATACAGCAATCCAAATAGTGAAGCGTTAAAAAACAGCTAAATAAAGGAATTGTGCATCGACGAGATGTTTGGTGAAAAATACCAGTCCAATCTCAAACACGTTTCAAAATGGAAAGATAATTAATTAATGGTTAATGAAGAATAAAAAGAAATTAAGGGGAATTTAATAATCTCAGCGTCTTCGCTGAGCTTTCTGAACGACTCAATTCAAAATCAACAAAAGAGAATTGAACAGTTTGACGAACAAAACGCTTAAGAACCAGAAATAAACACAACACAAAATGATTAAGAGCACAAATATATGTTCTTTTACCTGTTCGTTCCCGAAAACCTTTAAATGAGAAGTGTTTTGGTATTCGGCGAATTCGCAAAAACGTACAAAGTAAGCAAAGACTAACTATCCACCTGCAAATAAATTTCATAGGATTTAAAATACCACAATATAGTAGTTAATAATATCATACATGACATGGATGTAGTATATAAACAATACATGCAATACTAAGTTGAGGTTGTATACGCCAACTTGCAAAACAATGTAAGCCCATACGAACTCTGCATTGACAAATAAAATATCAAATAGAAATACATAGAAAATAAACTAATTGAAATAGACTTTGAAGAAGTCGGAGATACCGTAGACTGCAGCCAAATGATCAAACACCAGAGAAACAGATTAAATTGCGGGAAAGCACTCACCATTTCCAATAAACTGGATGGAGACTACATCAAATTTCAAGTTATCGGCAAAATACTAAATTTTCTCTCAAAAAGAGTTTTTGAAGCTTCACCATTTGTAGCACAATCCAGTAAAATGGGACACCAACTATTTTAGAAAAAATCTGTCACAACACTATTACAATGGGCAAATAAGTAAGATTCTTCAAATGATAAACTAAACAACATTAAAATTTCGTTGTTTTGGCTTATCAACTATCCTTTAGTTATGATATCAACGCAATGCTCAGGAAAAGCTTATTAATAAATGCTTATATTTACTCTGTATGTGGTACTTAAATTATATAGCGATATTTTACTCTTTAATCCGATTGATTTAGAGGAACCGGAAAAGAAAATATATAAAACAAAATCTAAAACAAAAGATTCTTGTTAACCAGTAGAAAAAGAAGTAAAATAATTTGCTCTGCACTCAAGTAACAAAGAAGGTGCTTAAGTTCTCACGGCTTTTTCAAAAAGTTTTCTTGCTCAATACATTTCTTTTTTGACTAAACTATTATCTCAATGTACAAATAATCATTTATTTAGAGCAAATTCTTATAGCCTGCAAGATTATAACAATTTAATTCAAATGCTTAAACAGTATACAACCTGCAATATCACATGCGAATCTTAAACATAAAAACTGGAAGAAAATATGTTATTCTTACATTTGGCTGATAAAGAGAACATTTAATTACCAAAAAATGAAAAGTCTGATTATTTAAAAGTATCATTACAGTTAAACATTGAAAAATAACTTGATCAAAAAGAAATACAGGATATTAAACAATTAGGTGAAGCTGTCGCAGCAATACTTTAGGGTAATAATACTTCATATGAACAAGTCTTTTCATAAGTTCTTATTTTTTGGAATGAAATTGACAGCAGTATCATTAATGACACATTTGATAAATAAGTATACAAAAAATTTGAAACAGCTCTCCTCAAAATATAACATAATGAAAATGAACTTAATGGCCAATCTCAAAATAATATTATTCACACTGAATTGAATGAACTATTTAATGTGCAATATGTGCATTAAACGTAAAAGTAAGGCATGATACAATATTAACAAAATATAGACTAATTAGTAACTATATAAGATATACAGAAAGATTATAATTAAATGTACAAAAGAGAAATATAATTCAATGAGATAATACATTACCTTTAGTATAATAATTTTAGCGTGAAAGAAAAGATATTAAAACGAATGGATAACAAACAGAACATGATTATTGGTGTCATATGCGATTTGTATTACAAAGTAGAGAAGTGAGTTAAATAATAACTTATATCATATAAGTTATATGTATATAACCACAAATATTATAAATTTGTAGTTTAATATGTTTTAGATAAGTGAGATTAATCTCATATTATTCTATTAAACATCAGATGTAATATATAATTAAAAATACACAATAAAATATATAAATAATTTTGTATGTGAATAACTTTTGTTTAAAGTTTATTAGTAAGTTTTTGTTTCAATCTACAAAGAGTATATATCATTATTATAAATAACTCACTATTATTGCTTTCCACTTTAATATAGATGCTAAGTGTCTATTAACATTTTGATATCACCATTTAATCACTACCACAAAGCATCAATTAACCTAACATTATCGAAAAACTTGCTATATCTATTTTTGAACGAGTATATACATAAATAAAAGAGTAATATTATAATTGTGTGTTTTTGATCTGCTAGTACATTGCTATTTGTTATGTTAATGACATACCTATAAATCCACTTGAATTTATAGAGAATAAAAAGCTTTAACTTTCTTAACAACAATTTACGAATTGGTAAATTAAGATTTTGGAGATAATTGATTTTAGGATAGAGTGACATATTTCTGTATATAATTAATAAGATATAATATCATACAATAATAACTAAACGTACATAATAATTCTTGTCTGTATGTGAGTTTAACTGTCATAATGCATTAGCTCGCTCTTAAGGGGATAACCTTTTCACTTATAAGGGGATTACCATTTTCAACCCCCTTATAAGTGAAATGTATCCAAAATGTATCTAAAAATAATGTCGAATTTGAAGGGTTTACGGTCAAAAAACAGTATTAAAATGTATGAAATTTGTCACTCGCTTACAAGGGGGTTGGACATGTAGTTGCCCCCTTGTGACCGAGTTAACCTACCCCCTTTCTGAGTGAGGTAATGTAGTATTAACAAATTATTTTGTTCAAATTTCTATATTATATCTTATATTTATTACAAACACCTCAAATGTTATAATCAATTAATGTAAATGATAGCACAAGAATATATTAACTAACTTTTCGAAGCCCTAAAGATATTAAACGCATAAGTTTTGTAAATAACAATGCCGTTTTTGTGTAAATAAATTTATAGGCAACAATATTACCAAAAATTGAAATGTTAAAATTTGGCGAGCGAATAAATGTAATGAATAATTAAAATGAGTAAAATAATGCGATCATAATTAATATCGAGCAACCTGACATTATATAGCTGAATATTTTGGCGTTTTCAACTTATAATAATTTTTCAATTGAGAATATTGAAATATTTGAAGATTAGGAAATAGATTACCAGACAATTAATCCATATGCATTAATTGCGCTGGAAAAAAGTAATGAATCTTGTTCCGATTAGATTAAGTAATTACAACTTATGTCAAAACAAATTTGGATTTCGAGGAAGTTTTACAAGTAAGCTATTTGTTAGTCTGGCTATTAGTTTAAGAGCATTGACGATTTAGTTCAAAACAATTTATCTAGCAATTTGAACGACGATAGCATAACTTTTACCAAGTGATTATTATTCGTTCATTTTTACTGTTGACTAATAAACATATAATAGATAATAAATAAACTTATTATATTTAACATCAATTGAATCTATTTTCGCTTTGGTATGAACATTTCTAGAGTATAGGGGCAATACTTTGCGAGGAACACTATTGAAAAATATAACAAATAATGATTTTAGAATTTCTATATTAAATTAGTTTATATCATTAAAAAATAAATTATTTTATAAATTCCTCATCCCCACAGCAATTTATATGTCAACATAAAAACATTTGAGCAATTATTGGAGAGTTAAAATCACCGATGTGATGGAGGGTAATACAATGGGGCGAAACCAAACATTAGTTTTGTAGCTCGATAGTGCCACTGTAACCGGTAGACAGTTCGTAGAGTTTGGAAATTGTACTAGAAGACTGGCTCTGTAGATTATAAAAGGAGACCTAAAAAGCCTTACAAGTCCACTTCATCCGATATGATGCGTTTGATTAATATTGTTCGCAAGTATAAGGGACTTAGCTTAACTGGAATCTTAGCTTAACTGGAATGGTGATATAGAAGCATGATGATGTAATATGATAATAAATAATATATTCTTTATTGTATAAGTATATTTCCCCCTATCAAAATTAGTCCAACATTAATTTCACTTCAACTACAATAGTGTTCCTCTCAAAGTATATCAACTATATTTTGGTTCAACTATATTAAAAAATAGTTAATCTCTATCTCATTTGTCAACAATGTTGCTGTCTTGGATGATTTTAAGTTGGTCTGGGGTTTGGTCTCGTTTTTGCAGTGAGAGAACTGGTGTGTCTTTGCTGATGAGTGAAATTTCGTTCACGACGTTTTTGATTGTGTTTTTCGTAGTGAGTCCTTTTCTGACAATTCTCATGTTTTGTATTTGGTCAATTTGAATTATTTGTTTGTTATTCGCTCTCTGCAGGTTTACCGTTTCACTCCCAATTCTATTCTCACTTTAAACTTTTTTGCGTCCAATATCAGGTTATTTCATCTGAACGTCGATTTCTTGCAGTGATTCTTCCGTTTTCCCTCTGTTAATTTGTTCCTCACTCTGAAATGAGCTTTGAGTTCGTATATTGGACACACACTCTTCTTTCGTCGGTTTTCTTGGCGGTTTCTTGTGAACGGGGACCTTTATCACTTTCGTCGTCGGAACAAACTAAATATTCTCAGTCGTAAAAGACTCTTCGTTGTTTTGGAGCGGAGGTGGAGAAGTAATCTGTTAATTTGTTAAAGGGGACGAAAAGGGGCGCTGAATGTTAATAATATTATTTTGGTTTTGGTTTTGTTAAAAGAAACTTTAATGCTTGAACTGATTCAGAGGAGAATTGGGAGAAGGGGAGCGGACGAGGTCCGAGTCTCGGATACTGGGAATATTAGGAGAATGAAGCGAATCGCGCTCGTTATACGAAGTATCGAGGATATTCTATTCGTTATTCACGTGCGCTGATGGAGTTGATTAAAGAAGAAGCATCTTCAAATGAGAATACTTGCTCTCGGTAGACCTAGTCCGCGGACTCGTCTGCTTCACCACAAGATCGTTCGCTTACCGCATCAAACTCAGAGTTTAGCCTATGCTAGGGCTCATTTTCTGAAGCACCTTCTTCGGAGATAAAGGAAGAGCAAATTTCTCCTTCATTTTGTTCAATAATCTAAAATGCTGCTACAAGTTTTGAAGATTCTCCGTTTTTATTAGAGGTGTGAAATATTTTAAATTATTTATTATAATAACGTAATAATATGTAATTAAAATTGTAATTAAAATGATAAACACTGGAGTAATTAAGATAAATTGTGTCTACATTGGCTTCTCACTCATTAAGTATGTTAGAGCTATCTAACTGCATAGCCCGATTACGTTCTTCGGTTGTAATATAATTATCAAGATATTCAGGGCCATGATCATAAATATTTTAGATTTAATCTAAAATTTTCAAACTAGGAAGAATTTGAATCAAAACTATTGGATATGAGTGATGGGAACACACTCTATTGTAGTTAGGTTCAGGTTAATCTTATATACACATATAGAGTGTGTATAGTTCTTTGCAGTTAAATAAATATTATAGTTGTTCAAAATCATTAATTTAGTTTAATAATAAGTTTAGTGTTTTCAATTTATTTAAATACTTAAGTTATTCTAATTGGTTTATTTTATTTAGATTAGCTTCGAGATATTACAAGTTTTGCATTTATTATATTCCTTCTAAAGACTATAATTAATTTTATCCAACGTTTAAAAACTCAATATTAACACAATTTTTTAGTTAATTTAACGATTTTAATTCATTATTTGAAACATCAAGATGCTTTAAAAGAATTAAATTTTGTATTCCATCTAACGACTAAATTTTGTTGTTTTATAATTCTAATTTAACTAACATTTCTAGAGTATTTAGTTCGATAATGCGTTACACTTAACCAGATTAAATAGTTAGATGTTATAAATACATCAAACTTTAAATATAATCCAAATTTGAGACTGGGTTTTCGTCACACACGAGTTTTTCTAATTTATGAATCTAATTTAGTCCTGAAAAGGAACTAACTTGGCAGTGTTTAATATTAATTAATTTTAAATTAGGTTAAAATTCGATTCCATTAAAATTAGTAAGTAATTAATTGTTAGTCGCTTGTATTTCGTATAGTTTAGAATTTGAAGGTAAATATTAAAAATTGTGTAATAAGTTATTGTTAAAATTTACAAATCCCAATTTTAACATATTTTAGATACCGTTTAAACTTGAAAGTTTATTGTTGTATATTTCAAGATATTCTACATTAATCAATGACTCCAGTTCTGTCAACGATTTCAAAGCATTGTTTCCTAATTTCAATATTTTAATATTAGTTAGATTTTATAACCCTTCTAATGATTTCATATAAACTTGTTCAAGTATTAGTTCTGTTAGATTAGGTAATTATTTAAATTATTGAAGTGAGTCTATATGATTACGTGACAGATTTAAATATTCCAATTATTAAAGCTATGAAATGCCAATTATATCCGTAATTGCACAATATTATACATCTAAATGTTTAATGTTAGTAACGCAACATATATCTAATAAAGATTGTGATTACCAACTTGTTTAGTATAGTCGTAAAACTTACAAATTTGTTAATTATGACATTCCAACTAACTGATCTATCTAAGTTGACTTAATATAAAGCTATTTTAACTTTTACATTTGTGATATAGTTGCTAAATGTTCGACGGTTAGATTTGAAACACTGAGATCAATTAATTCAGAAAGATAAGTAATTTAGTTATAATTTTATATAGGATTGAATGATATATCAAGAATTTTTAAGTTTGGAAGATTTTAAACAAAATTTAAGTTAATTAATTGATTACTACTCAAATTCATGTTCTATAAAAGTAATCTGCTATCTAGTTACAAATCTTTAAGTTTATTATCGCACAAATTAAGATATTTTAATTTTTAGTTATTGCGTAAGAAATCTAAATATTATATTTAATTACCTTATAGATTAAGTTCTGTTAAATTTTCACAGTATTTTAACACGTCAATATTTTATAAATATTTGTATTATATGTTTATAATTGTTTAATTCTGAAAATTCGGATACATTTCAGTTAATTTTTGGTAGGATAATGTCATTCAGTAAAGTGGTAATATTCAAACATTTACATATATACATTAAATCTTATTTTAATTACACCACTTCTAATCCAATGACATTATCTTATGACTAGTTAACTGATACTTATCCCAACTATAAATAAGAAACCCATATTAAAATATCTTATTAAGACTTAACAGATATGACAATATTAAATGAGTGTTAAAACGTGACTGAATTAAATATAGATGGCAATACCATCAACTCTTTGGCATTTATCAGTAAACTAAAACATCTTTAAGCATTAAGTATAAGATACAACAAGCTACCTATGATTTAAATTGAACATAATTCCCAAATAATTGACTTTAATATTTCAGAAAATGAAGATTTGATGGATTTTGAGTTTTAAAAACTGCCTAATTTGTAGATTTTAGATATGAATTCAACGGGTATTACTGACTACAGCTGCATTCAGTGTCTAAAATGTTTAAAACAGTTATCGATCAATAAATGTTCATGTGCCAATCTTTAAAAGGTATTTCAAATGTAGTAGTTAGAGAAATTAAGTGTTTCGGATTGCGATTAAGTGAGTTTATCTGGAATACAGCAGCTTCGAAATCTAAGTGAGTTAAAATGCAATTAAGTAAACTGGGAGGGTAATGCATTGCATAGTATACTGTTCCTTGGGTCATTGACGTATTTGTAGCTGCAGGCGTGTTTTTTGACCGATATTTCTGGTATTTCTCAGCTGAGGCAGCTTAAATATTTAGATTTGTCCCGGAATGATATAGTTTCAATCGCAGATCTCGGATAGCTGTCTGTCTTGAGCGATTTGTTGTTGAGTTCGAACAAAATAACGAATATTAGCGGAATTGAGCGTTTGTTGAACCTAAAATCACTTGACGCTTCTCACAACGAGCTGCACTCAATACTTAATCTCAGCTCACTGAAGAATTTAATTAAAATTGAGCTTGCTTATTGCAAACTAAAATCACTCGAAGGTCTTCAAAACGCTTTGAATTTGCAGTTCGTCGACGTTCACAGCAACGAACTGATAAATTTCACCGGCCTCCCAAACAACTCAAAACTGGAACGAATAACTGCGAATTACAACCGTCTGGAGACTCTAAACGGCCTTGGATTCCAACCAGTATTGTAAGAGCTCGAGGTTTTCGGGTGCGAACTGACCAGTTTGGAGGGGGTAGAACATTTACCAAAATTGACGGTCTTGTAAGCGAATAACAACAAATTATAAAATCTAAAGGGAGTGGGAAAACTAAAATATCTGAAAGAAATAGCGATTTGCTGCAACTAACTAAACTCAATTGAAGAGATAAAAGACTGCACCATGCTAGAAAAGATGTCAATGGTCTCAAACGAGCTCAAATCGCTGAACGGACTGCAACAGCTAGCGAACCTCAAAGAATTGGACGTTTAATATAATTAACTCACTACAATCGAATAACTAAAGGGATTGACGTAAATGCAAAGCCTAGACATAAGCAACAACCAAATTACTTCGTTAGAAGGCGTTCAAAATATGAACTAACTTGAAACACTCAAAGCCAAATACAATAAAATTTCTAAACTTGATTAGCTAGCGCACCTAAATAATTTAATATCACTCGTTATTGACGAAAACGAAATAGAAGATATTTAATAAATATAATCATTAAAAGGATGCACGAAACTAAACACAATATGGTTCGGAAATGTTGACTGTTATAAAAATGCAACAAACAAAATTTGCCAAAATTCATAATATCAATTTTTTGTAATAAATGAACTACCATAACTGTAAATACTAGACTATTGCGATAATTAATATGAACGTGGCCCACAATATTTTGATAATTACATATCTGAAGAACAACGCCTAGAAGCTAAAAGAATGTGTGAAATGATGTGAAATATAATATATTAAGATAGTCCTCACTCAGCATCCGAAATCCCCATTTCCACACGCGTAGCTGAGAGCTATCTTAGCTCAAAACATGTGCCTCTACACACACGCTACAAATACAAGCATTCGATGGCAGAATATTTTCTCTACTTTAATAGCCAACTCTAGTGATCTATTTACTTCTTCAAATGTTATCTTATACTATTCGAACTTATTCAATATGTTTTTGATATTAATTGAAAATTTATAAATATTAAGAAAATGATGTGATGTTTTTAATATTAATGGCGTGCCCCATAACTATATCCATTGTTCTTCTCTTGTATAATTACTTAAGACTTTCGTTAGGTACTATGTTTTACTTAAATCAATTCTTATCTGGAAAGCAATGCTGGTGAAATAATGTACGTGTAACTGCAGGCTAGTTCTCTGATCTATGTAGAACAATAAGTATGGATTGGAATCTGGTTCCATCTGGACGTTTTTTGATTAGAACATAAACTGATTTAATTGAAATGGTGCAGTGGTAATTTTTACTGTATTTGCGAGTTTTATACCTG
>CAXDID010000624.1:0-12550 GCA_963988835.1 Hexamita inflata | reverse complement strand
CGCGAGCTGCCTGGCGAATGCTCCCGGGTTCTAAACGACCGACTCCGGCAGCCGCAGCCAAAAGCGCGCTGAATCGCCGGGCTGTCTCGCGGCACGTGTTGAGGCGGTGCATTCAAATGCGACGCGAAGCAGAGATCTTTAACGGGAGTTAGCCAGAGAAAGTAGCGTAGTCCTTCCCGCTGTTTTGGAGTCAAATGGCCAAGAGCGCTGCGGTTTGCGACGCGTCTGTGAATTTAGAACCGGCGCTCAAACCGGGCAGTGCACACGGACGCCTGTGAATAGCAATGTGGCCGCCCTCGTTACGCGTACAGCTGCAGATCTGCCGGCGTCTGCAGTTCTTGGCGTCGGCGAGCCGTAAACTGCGTCTGTGTCGGGCCCCGTGTGCGTCGCGCAGTGCGTCTGATAAATACGGCGTCCGCAATACCCGTGCCACTATCGCCAGAGTTAGCCCAGAAATCGAACCCACTTCGGCTACTCGGCAAGTAAGTTTGTGCGATCTAATTCGGTCGTTGCAAATACCACCGCCAAGACAACCTGTGCGGCGTGTGATTTATACGCTGGCCATTATTGGTGCAGACGGCATTTAGCGAGGCGGCGGTGCGCTTAAAATTCTCAAAGATAGTGCGAGATATTCGGATTACTATTTACAACGAGCTGGGCGAACACGCAGAACTTCGTTGCGGCCTTGGCCCAGCTCCGACAGCTCGCCTCTACAAACACAGCTGTGCCCGCCACACGCGCTGTTTTCGTAAGTTTCCACCGCCGATCGAAAATCAAATTAAGTTTCGAGAAAATATTAAATATACTATGTCACACGATTTTGTAACTCACATCCAGTGCAGCCGATTACAGCTGCGAATTAGCACAGTTGGCCCACTCTACAGCTGGGAACACGAAACATATTTTCACTTTTAGCTGGAAGTTATCCAGCTCACAGACGAGGGGCGCGGCGTGACCTGCTTTCTGGTACGCTGTCTCTAGCACTGCACTTTGCGGCGACGCGAGCTGACTGGCGAGTGCTCCCGGGTTCTAAACGACCGACTCCGGCAGCCGCAGCCAAAAGCGCGCTGAATCGCCGGGCTGTCTCGCGGCACGTGTTGAGGCGGTGCATTCAAATGCGACGCGAAGCAGAGATCTTTAACGGGAGTTAGCCAGAGAAAGTAGCGTGGTCCTTCCCGCTGTTTTGGAGTCAAATGGCCAAGAGCGCTGCGGTTTGCGACGCGTCTGTGAATTTAGAACCGGCGCTCTTCCACCGCCGATCGAAAATCAAATTAAGTTTCGAGAAAATATTAAATATACTATGTCACACGATTTTGTAACTCACATCCAGTGCAGCCGATTACAGCTGCGAATCAGCACAGTTGGCCCACTCTGCAGCTGGGAACACGAAACATAATTTCACTTTTAGCTGGAAGTTATCCAGCTCACAGACGAGGGGCGCGGCGTGACCTGCTTTCTGGTACGCTGTCTCTAGCACTGCACTTTGCGGCGACGCGAGCTGACTGGCGAGTGCTCCCGGGTTCTAAACGACCGACTCCGGCAGCCGCAGCCAAAAGCGCGCTGAATCGCCGGGCTGTCTCGCGGCACGTGTTGAGGCGGTGCATTCAAATGCGACGCGAAGCAGAGATCTTTAACGGGAGTTAGCCAGAGAAAGTAGCGTGGTCCTTCCCGCTGTTTTGGAGTCAAATGGCCAAGAGCGCTGCGGTTTGCGACGCGTCTGTGAATTTAGAACCGGCGCTCAAACCGGGGCAGTGCACACGGACGCCTGTGAATAGCAATGTGGCCGCCCTCGTTACGCGTACAGCTGCAGATCTTCCAGCGTCTGCAGTTCTTGGCGTCGGCGAGCCGTAAACTGCGTCTGTGTCGGGCCCCGTGTGCGTCGCGCAGTGCGTCTGATAAATACGGCGTCCGCAATACCCGTGCCACTATCGCCAGAGTTAGCCCAGAAATCGAACCCACTTCGGCTACTCGGCACGTAAGTTTGTGCGATCTAATTCGGTCGTTGCAAATACCACCGCCAAGACAACCTGTGCGGCGTGTGATTTATACGCTGGCCATTATTGGTGCAGACGCCATTTAGCGAGGCGGTGGTGCGCTTAAAATTCTCAAAGATAGTGCGAGATATTCGGATTACTATTTACAACGAGCTGGGCGAACACGCAGAACTTCGTTGCGGCCTTGGCCCAGCTCCGACAGCTCGCCTCTACAAACACAGCTGTGCCCGCCACACGCGCTGTTTTCGTAAGTTTCCACCGCCGATCGAAAATCAAATTAAGTTTCGAGAAAATATTAAATATACTATGTCACACGATTTTGTAACTCACATCCAGGGCAGCCGATTACCGCTGCGAATTAGCACATTTGGCCCACTCTACAGCTGGGAACACGAAACATATTTTCACTTTTAGCTGGAAGTTATCCAGCTCACAGACGAGGGGCGCGGCGTGACCTGCTTTCTGGTACGCTGTCCATAGCACTGCACTTTGCGGCGACGCGAGCTGCCTGGCGAATGCTCCCGGGTTCTAAACGACCGACTCCGGCAGCCGCAGCCAAAAGCGCGCTGAATCGCCGGGCTGTCTCGCGGCACGTGTTGAGGCGGTGCATTCAAATGCGACGCGAAGCAGAGATCTTTAACGGGAGTTAGCCAGAGAAAGTAGCGTGGTCCTTCCCGCTGTTTTGGAGTCTAATGGCCAAGAGCGCTACGGTTTGCGACGCGTCTGTGAATTTAGAACCGGCGCTCAAACCGGGGCAGTGCACACGGACGCCTGTGAATATCGATGTGGCCGCCCTCGTTACGCGTACAGCTGCAGATCTTCCGGCGTCTGCAGTTCTTGGCGTCGGCGAGCCGTAAACTGCGTCTGTGTCGGGCCCCGTGTGCTTCGCGCAGTGCGTCTGATAAATACGGCGTCCGCAATACCCGTGCCACTATCGCCAGAGTTAGCCCAGAAATCGAACCCACTTCGGCTACTCGGCAAGTAAGTTTGTGCGATCTAATTCGGTCGTTGCAAATACCACCGCCAAGACAACCTGTGCGGCGTGTGATTTAGACGCTGGCCATTATTGGTGCAGACGCCATTTAGCGAGGCGGCGGTGCGCTTAAAATTCTCAAAGATAGTGCGAGATATTCGGATTACTATTTACGACGAGCTGGGCGAACACGCAGAACTTCGTTGCGGCCTTGGCCCAGCTCAGACAGCTCGCCTCTACAAACACAGCTGTGCCCGCCACACGCGCTGTTTTCGTAAGTTTCCACCGCCGATCGAAAATCAAATTAAGTTTCGAGAAAATATTAAATATACTATGTCACACGATTTTGTAACTCACATCCAGTGCAGCCGATTACAGCTGCGAATCAGCACAGTTGGCCCACTCTACAGCTGGGAACACGAAACATAATTTCACTTTTAGCCGGAAGTTATCCAGCTCACAGGCGAGGGGCGCGGCGTGACCTGCTTTCTGATACGCTGTCTATAGCACTGCACTTTGCGGCGACGCGAGCTGACTGGCGAGTGCTCCCGGGTTTTAAATGACCGACTCCGGCAGCCGCAGCCAAAAGCGCGCTGAATCGCCGGGCTGTCTCGCGGCACGTGTTGAGGCGGTGCATTCAAATGCGACGCGAAGCAGAGATCTTTAACGGGAGTTAGCCAGAGAAAGTAGCGTGGTCCTTCCCGCTGTTTTGGAGTCAAATGGCCAAGAGCGCTGCGGTTTGCGACGCGTCTGTGAATTTAGAACCGGCGCTCAAACCGGGCAGTGCACACGGACGCCTGTGAATAGCAATGTGGCCGCCCTCGTTACGCGTACAGCTGCAGATCTGCCGGCGTCTGCAGTTCTTGGCGTCGGCGAGCCGTAAACTGCGTCTGTGTCGGACCCCGTGTGCGTCGCGCAGTGCGTCTGATAAATACGGCGTCCGCAATACCCGTGCCACTATCGCCAGAGTTAGCCCAGAAATCGAACCCACTTCGGCTACTCGGCAAGTAAGTTTGTGCGATCTAATTCGGTCGTTGCAAATACCACCGCCAAGACAACCTGTGCGGCGTGTGATTTACACGCTGACCATTATTGGTGCAGACGGCATTTAGCGAGGCGGCGGTGCGCTTAAAATTCTCAAAGATAGTGCGAGATATTCGGATTACTATTTACAACGAGCTGGGCGAACACGCAGAACTTCGTTGCGGCCTTGGCCCAGCTCCGACAGCTCGCCTCTACAAACACAGCTGTGCCCGCCACACGCGCTGTTTTCGTAAGTTTCCACCGCCGATCGAAAATCAAATTAAGTTTCGAGAAAATATTAAATATACTATGTCACACGATTTTGTAACTCACATCCAGTGCAGCCGATTACAGCTGCGAATTAGCACATTTGGCCCACTCTACAGCTGGGAACACGAAACATATTTTCACTTTTAGCTGGAAGTTATCCAGCTCACAGACGAGGAGCGCGGCGTGACCTGCTTTCTGGTACGCTGTCTCTAGCACTGCACTTTGCGGCGACGCGAGCTGACTGGCGAATGCTCCCGGGTTCTAAACGACCGACTCCGGCAGCCGCAGCCAAAAGCGCGCTGAATCGCCGGGCTGTCTCGCGGCACGTGTTGAGGCGGTGCATTCAAATGCGACGCGAAGCAGAGATCTTTAACGGGAGTTAGCCAGAAAAAGTAGCGTAGTCCTTCCCGCTGTTTTGGAGTCAAATGGCCGAGAGCGCTGCGGTTTGCGACGCGTCTGTGAATTTAGAACCGGCGCTCAAACCGGGGCAGTGCACACGGACGCCTGTGAATAGCAATGTGGCCGCCCTCGTTACGCGTACAGCTGCAGATCTTCCGGCGTCTGCAGTTCTTGGCGTCGGCGAGCCGTAAACTGCGTCTGTGTCGGGCCCCGTGTGCGTCGCGCAGTGCGTCTGATAAATACGGCGTCCGCAATACCCGTGCCACTATCGCCAGAGTTAGCCCAGAAATCGAACCCACTTCGGTTACTCGGCAAGTAAGTTTGTGCGATCTAATTCGGTCGTTGCAAATACCACCGCCAAGACAACCTGTGCGGCGTGTGATTTATACGTTGGCCATTATTGGTGCAGACGCCATTTAGCGAGGCGGCGGCGCGCTTAAAATTCTCAAAGATAGTGCGAGATGTTCGGATTACTATTTACAACGAGCTGGGCGAACACGCAGAACTTCGTTGCGGCCTTGGTCCAGCTCAGACAGCTCGCCTCTACAAACACAGCTGTGCCCGCCACACGCGCTGTTTTCGTAAGTTTCCACCGCCGATCGAAAATCAAATTAAGTTTCGAGAAAATATTAAATATACTATGTCACACGATTTTGTAACTCACATCCAGGGCAGCCGATTACAGCTGCGAATCAGCACAGTTGGCCCACTCTGCAGCTGGGAACACGAAACATATTTTCACTTTTAGCTGGAAGTTATCCAGCTCACAGGCGAGGGGCGCGGCGTGACCTGCTTTCTGGTACGCTGTCTCTAGCCACTGCACTTTGCGGCGACGCGGCTGACTGGCGAGTGCCCGGGTTTCTAAACGACCGACTCCAGCAGCCGCAGCAAAAGCGCTGAATCGCCGGAGCTGTCTCGCGGCACGATGTTGAGCGGTGCATTCAAATACGACGCGAAGCAGAGATCTAACAGGAGTTAGCCAGAGAAAGTAGCGTGGTCCTTCCCTTTGTTTTGATCAAATGGCAAAAAACGCTGCGGTTTGCGACTTGCGTCTGTGAATTTAGAACCGGCGCTCAAACCGGGCAGTGCACACGGACGCCTGTGAATAGCGATGTGGCCGCCCTCGTTACGCGTACAGCTGCAGATCTGCCGGTGTCTGCAGTTCTTGGCGTCGGCGAGCCGTAAACTGCGTCTGTGTCGGGCCCCGTGTGCGTCGCGCAGTGCGTCTGATAAATACGGCGTCCGCAATACCCGTGCTACTATCGCCAGAGTTAGCCCAGAAATCGAACCCACTTCGGCTACTCGGCAAGTAAGTTTGTGCGATCTAATTCGGTCGTTGCAAATACCACCGCCAAGACAACCTGTGCGGCGTGTGGTTATACGCTGGCCATTATTGGTGCGGGCGGCATTTAGCGAGGCGGCGGTGCGGCAAAATTCTCAAAGATGGTGCAGATATTCGGATTACTATTTACGACGGGCTGGAGCGGCGCAGAACTTCGTTTGCGGCCTGGCCCAGCTCAGACAGCTCGCCTCTACAAACACAGCTGTGCCCGCCACACGCGCTGTTTTCGTAAGTTTCCACCGCCGATCGAAAATCAAATTAAGTTTCGAGAAAATATTAAATATACTATGTCACACGATTTTGTAACTCACATCCAGGGCAGCCGATTACAGCTGCGAATCAGCACAGTTGGCCCACTCTACAGCTGGGAACACGAAACATAATTTCACTTTTAGCCGGAAGTTATCCAGCTCACAGACGAGGGGCGCGGCGTGACCTGCTTTCTGGTACGCTGTCTCTAGCACTGCACTTTGCGGCGACGCGAGCTGACTGGCGAAGTGCCCGGAGTTCTAAACGACCGGCTCCGGCAGCCGCAGCCAAAAGCGCGCTGAATCGCCGGGCTGTCTCGCGGCACGTGTTGAGGCGGTGCATTCAAATGCGACGCGAAGCAGAGATCTTTAACAGGAGTTAGCCAGAGAAAGTAGCGTGGTCCTTCCCGCTGTTTTGGAGTCAAATGGCCAAGAGCGCTGCGGTTTGCGACGCGTCTGTGAATTTAGAACCGGCGCTCAAACCGGGCAGTGCACACGGACGCCTGTGAATAGCGATGTGGCCGCCCTCGTTACGCGTACAGCTGCAGATCTGCCGGCGTCTGCAGTTCTTGGCGTCGGCGAGCCGTAAACTGCGTCTGTGTCGGGCCCCGTGTGCTTCGCGCAGTGCGTCTGATAAATACGGCGTCCGCAATACCCGTGCTACTATCGCCAGAGTTAGCCCAGAAATCGAACCCACTTCGGCTACTCGGCAAGTAAGTTTGTGCGATCTAATTCGGTCGTTGCAAATACCACCGCCAAGACAACCTGTGCGGCGTGTGATTTATACGCTGGCCATTATTGGTGCAGACGCCATTTAGCGAGGCGGCGGCGCGCTTAAAATTCTCAAAGATAGTGCGAGATATTCGGATTACTATTTACAACGAGCTGGGCGAACACGCAGAACTTCGTTGCGGCCTTGGCCCAGCTCAGACAGCTCGTCTCTACAAACACAGCGGTGCCCGCCACACGCGCTGTTTTCGTAAGTTTCCACCGCCGATCGAAAATCAAATTAAGTTTCGAGAAAATATTAAATATACTATGTCACACGATTTTGTAACTCACATCCAGGGCAGCCGATTACAGCTGCGAATCAGCACAGTTGGCCCACTCTGCAGCTGGGAACACGAAACATATTTTCACTTTTAGCCGGAAGTTATCCAGCTCACAGACGAGGGGCGCGGCGTGACCTGCTTTCTGGTACGCTGTCTCTAGCACTGCACTTTGCGGCGACGCGAGCTGACTGGCGAGTGCTCCCGGGTTCTAAACGACCGACTCCGGCAGCCGCAGCCAAAAGCGCGCTGAATCGCCGGGCTGTCTCGCGGCACGTGTTGAGGCGGTGCATTCAAATGCGACGCGAAGCAGAGATCTTTAACGGGAGTTAGCCAGAGAAAGTAGCGTAGTCCTTCCCGCTGTTTTGGAGTCAAATGGCCAAGAGCGCTGCGGTTTGCGACGCGTCTGTGAATTTAGAACCGGCGCTCAAACCGGGCAGTGCACACGGACGCCTGTGAATAGCGATGTGGCCGCCCTCGTTACGCGCACAGCTGCAGATCTTCCGGCGTCTGCAGTTCTTGGCGTCGGCGAGCCGTAAACTGCGTCTGTGTCTGGCCCCGTGTGCGTCGCGCAGTGCGTCTGATAAATACGGCGTCCGCAATACCCGTGCTACTATCGCCAGAGTTAGCCCAGAAATCGAACCCACTTCGGCTACTCGGCAAGTAAGTTTGTGCGATCTAATTCGGTCGTTGCAAATACCACCGCCAAGACAACCTGTGCGGCGTGTGATTTAGACGCTGGCCAACATTGGTGCAGACGCCACTTAGCGAGGCGGCGGTGCGCTTAAAATTCTCAAAGATAGTACGAGATATTCGGATTACTATTTACAACGAGCTGGGCGAACACGCAGAACTTCGTTGCGGCCTTGGCCCAGCTCCGACAGCTCGTCTCTACAAACACAGCTGTGCCCGCCACACGCGCTGTTTTCGTAAGTTTCCACCGCCGATCGAAAATCAAATTAAGTTTCGAGAAAATATTAAATATACTATGTCACACGATTTTGTAACTCACATCCAGGGCAGCCGATTACAGCTGCGAATTAGCACATTTGGCCCACTCTACAGCTGGGAACACGAAACATAATTTCGCTTTTAGCCGGAAGTTATCAGCTCACAGGCGAGGGGAGCGCGGCGTGACCTGCTTTTCTGGTACGCTGTCTGGCACTGCACTTTGCGGCGACGCAGGCTGACTGGCGAGTGCTCGGGTTTCTAAACGACCGACTCCAGCGGCGCAGTAGCGCGCTGAATCGCCGGGCTGTCTCGCGGCGTGTTGAGCGGTACATTCAAATACGACGCGAAGCGAATCTTTGTGAGAGTTAGCCAGAAAATAGCCTGGTCCTTCCCGCTGTTTTGGAATCAACTGGCCAAGAGCGCTGTGGTTTGCGGCGCGTCCGTGAATTTAGAACCGGCGCTCATACCGCGGCAATGCACACGGACGCCTGTGAATAGCGATGTAGCCGCCCTCGTTACGCGCGGCCGCTGCAGATCTGCCGGCGTCTGCCGGCGATTCTTGGCGTCGGCGAACCATAAACTGCGTCTGTGTCGGGCTATTTATTGCGTCGCGCAGTGCGTCTGATAAATACGGCGTCCGCAATACGCCCCGTGCTGTATCGCCAGAGTTAGCCCAGAAATCGAACCCACTTCGGCTACTCGGCAAGTAAGTTTGTGCGATCTAATTCGGTCGTTGCAAATACCACCGCCAAGACAACCTGTGCGGCGTGTGATTTATACGCTGGCCATTATTGGTGCAGACGGCATTTAGCGAGGCGGCGGTGCGCTTAAAATTCTCAAAGATAGTGCGAGATATTCGGATTACTATTTACGACGGGCTGGGCGAACACGCAGAACTTCGTTGCGGCCTTGGCCCAGCTCAGACAGCTCGCCTCTACAAACACAGCTGTGCCCGCCACACGCGCTGTTTTCGTAAGTTTCCACAGAGGAGTCCGACAGACGGTTTGAAGTGAAATTATATAATTTTGAATGCGGGAATTAAGAGTTACATATTGAATAAATTGCTGACATAAAAGAATTGAAATGCCTTTGTATGATTTCCACACCTCAACGAATGGAAATCAAATTCTGTATATTGCTGTTAGATAATCAATGAAAAATAGACTGGAGTCGATCATAGACCATCAATGGATACATATAACGACTCCAAAAGTACAGTAGTAATCAATTTTCTATAATCTTCGCTAACTATTAAGTAAATAGCACATCATATACTATCAAGTTTAAACTACAGCTCTGAAGATTAAGTGCAAAACGATAATGCTTCAAATAATAAGCTGAATATTTCAAGTTAATGAAAATTATTGAAATCACCTTTCAAAATTCAAGGAATTGAAATTTAAATATTGTAGGAAAAATGGCACCCTAACTTAAATTAGGGTGCAATTTGATAAATAAAATACTTTTAAAATCTGCTTTTTCAAATTTCTACTACACTTGTATTAATCTTTAAAAACCGGTCGGGTTAATTTGGGTTTTTTTGTTTTCTATAGTTCTACAAATTTATATATTATTATATTATATAGTAACTCGACAATTCAGTTTTTTCAATTTTTGGACCACTTCATTAACAGAAAATGAGAAATATTAGTCTTGAAGCTTAAAAATATTATATATCATAATATTGCTTCTACTATGCGCAGATTACTTATAATAGGAACTGAATATTATTATATCACACCTGCATCATACTAATTTAGTCTAATTATAATATTGCCATGTAGAAAACAATTTGAAGATGAGTTAATAATAAAAATGCATTTATATTCAATAAAGATTATGATAAAATGCTTTCAAAAATATATTCGCTTACTTTGTTGGCAATATTAAATCTATTTAATTTTGGACTCAATATAGGCTAGCTGGTTTTGACAATAAATTTTAGTAACAAGATTAAAGAAATTATTAGTTTAATGCTAGACAATACCAGAGTCAACATCAACAAAGAAAATAATTACCACAATTATGTATACGGTAAAGAAAAAACAACTAGTAAGATTATGAAAATACATCATTATGTTAACCATAAAATATTAATAAAAAATTGTTATAATTGAGGCAAGCAGTTTAAGATGTGAGCTGAAGTTGTTAGAGTGATTTGTATTTTTAACTTGTTGATAAGTAAAATACAACATATTAAAATTAATATTATATGATTATACTATTACGAATCTAGTTTTTATAAAATTATAATAAGTCCACTTCATATTCTATTTTGACTTATAACTTCCGTTTATCAAAATATTTTGTATGATGAAATAAGCTTCTACAAAAATTTGGTGTCAGAACTTGGTCATAAGTTACGTTACCCCATTTTCATACTGAATGGAAATAGTTTAATTTTTTCGAATTTATGAGTTGTGAATCTCAACAAATATACAACAAACTAAATAATATAGTTTAAATTAATGATACTATATTGGTAACTATTAATTTACCTACAGTAAGCCGACTGAAAACTAGTTTGTGTATATCATAAAATATTTAATGAATTACACAAATACTCAAGTTCATAAACTATTAAGTAAGAATCAATATAGTTGTATACTATCTTGAAATAATAATACGTTAAATTATAATTATCTTCTTCATGATCAAAAATATTTATTGTAATTAATATTGAATTTCGCAGTAATAGATGTAAGTGATATTAACTACAGTAATATTTATACGCATTGATGTTCTATGCAATCTATTATAATACAAATGCTTCTAGTATCCTAGTTGTTCATAATTTGAGTGATCATAATTTTGACTCTGGATTTGCTGGATATGGAGTGAAATTAAAAAATGAACTATATACAACATCTCACTAGTACATATATCATATTGATTTTACTCTACATTCTATTTAATTTTTTCGAAAAACCTCTGTCGGTTTTTAAAGATTAACTGCATGACGGTATTTATATGTTTTCGGCAGACAACTATTTGTGTTGAAGCGAAATAATAATGCAGATAGCTTACATTTTGCAATTATAAGGACATGAAATGTATATCAAAATTACCACTTCAAACATGAACTGAATGAATGTTTATATCAAAATAATGACTAAAAATTTAATTTGAGCTGGAAGTGTACCTCATTTTCTTTGGTATTCATTTTTATATTATTATATATGACTATTTTGTCAATAAATTATAAATATGTTCATTTAGTGATAACATTTCTGTTTAATTGCTCATCTGAAGTGGTAATTTTGATATCCATTTCATGTCCTTATATTTGTAAAATATAATCTTTGATGAATTAATTTCGCTCCGACACAAAATGTTACTTGCCAAAAACATAAAAATACCGTCATGCAGTTAAAGGACAAAATTACAAATAATAATTTCATTAAATATAAGCTTTAGTCTATCAAAAACGCATGAGAATATTAAGTAATATCCAGTTTTAAATGTATAGCATTTATGAGTGACATGGTTTAATATCAAAGGAGTTGTAGCATCAACAATTTACCTCATTTTTTGGATATTTTTGGATATTTTAATTATTATTGCATTAAATGAATCTATATATCACAAATATCATTAATTATATAATTTCATTTCTAATAATATCCACCTCGAATAGTTATAAACAATATGAAAATTCAAGCTCTTATAGTATATAACAATGTAAATTGAAACAAATAGATTTTAATCATATTTAGTAATATAGTATAGTATCCATGTTAAACTCATATTTGAAACAATATTAATTATTTTTTGAACTGGATTATTCCAATAATTAAGTGGTGTGAGCGAGAATTATTTTCAAATTACGATGTTATATGATGCCATTAATAGTTGAAGAATTTTTTGTAAATATACCTATCTTACTTAAAATTTCTATATATTTGTAAACTAGGAAGCAAAAAAATGTTTGAATAAAAAATTACAAATTTCATGAATAGTGACGTATTATATAATGAAAAGCTTGTGTTAACTATAGCGCCACATTTCCTACAATGTGATTTTACGTTATGTAACTCACTTAATGAATTATTAAAATAATTTAAAGAAAGAAAAATTATTCATGCACATGGTTTCTTTAGTATAACTAAGTAAAAATATACATTTAAATATTTTATAACACTTTTAAAAATTGATTTTTATTGCATAAATATTCCTAAAATTTGTATTTTTATATATTATTGTGGTCTAAAAATCTGCCAGAAATCTTCCTATATATAATATATAATATATTGATTATTAAATTTCATTTCCACACCCGAACGTTCTGTCGATCTCCTCTG
>CAXDID010000623.1:0-221974 GCA_963988835.1 Hexamita inflata | reverse complement strand
ACAACTGGATAACGAAGTATGCTTCCCAGGATTTAAACCACATTTATTATCGAGAGAAACAGTGTAGTCGAGTTCTGACGTATCTCACAATAGAAGTGACATTTGAGCCTCATGTGGACGTGTCCACGAAGACCTTCTGAACAAAGAGCTAATCGGTGCATTCGCCACAGGTGCAGCTATGTTGTAGTTTGTGCTGAGAACAGGCCTGACCCATTCTTCTGTTTCTAAATAACGAACGATATATGTATGGCGATAATATATAGGGCTGTCTTTCCTAATTCGAACGAAATTATCATCAGTATTGCGTCCAAAAGTAAACACAGAATTATCTTGCGAACATAAGACAAACTACCAGTTGGACTATAATAAGTGATGCCCTACGTTTGATTTATGTGGAAGAACGTGGCGCAAGTGTATTTCCTAAGTATTTAGACTGAAATATTGTTTGAAGACGAAGCTAAAAAGAAAAACGTCCATCGAGAATAATCACAGAGCTCAATACATTATTCTTATTGTAATATTTGGTTTGAATGGATTTTATTTGATTGTTATATAATAGGTGTAAATGAGGAATGAGTATTTAGTAGATCTTAACTGCGCCATCGATTACTACATTTATACGTGCATTATTAGCTTTCTTTAAATTCACGAAAAAACGATACTAAGAATTCTTCCTCTGGGACAAACCTTGACCAAGATATTTGACCAGCACATATTCAATATACTACCATTGACAGCTGGATCCAATGAAATATTTATCTGGCTTATGTTCAAATTCGCACACTTCTAGTTATAAAAATTTAGCGTGTATTAACTGCTTTACATTTGACCTATTTTTACCATATTTGACCAGTTTGGTGGATGTTCTATTTATAGTTATTTTACAGTAAACGACTTTGCGGTGTTAGTTTTCATAATCACTCTACACCAACACAGTTTGGTATAAATGCATTCAATACGATCCGCTATACAGCACGGTGGAACAGAGACACGTTGGCAATGTGCTTTTACGTTGTTGGCTCAGGTGCATAGCGTACTATACATGGGACGACGGAATATACTCACCGGCCGAGCTACAGAAGCTCCGATAAAGCTCCCCTCAAATGCGATTAAATTCGTGGGTGACTTTGTGATTTGTATTATTAGAAGAGTCGTCGTTAATTGAATCGAGATCGTTATTGCATTGCGCTGAAATCATAAACGATATTATTTGTTGCAATTCCAAACGAAACAATAAATTCTATCAAAATTAATGAACACACTCCAAATAGCCACCGTGAAATCATAATATGGCCCAACTCTAGACATAAACCCTATTCCGTCGAGGCCTAAAGTTGAATACAACTATATATATTCTAAAGGGATACAATACCGCCGAAAAATACAAATGGATACCGCCAGAGAATATATAGACCGCGAATGGTGCCAATGCGTCTTCGCGCTTGTCCGCGACCTTCGGGGTTAATACTCATATATAGCACTACCATTTAGCTACAGGCAACTTCTCATAAAATAATAACTACTCTGCTACTTACTAATGCTAGAAGTCTCCAAGAATTATGGAGAATTAACTAAAGTGGATGTTGAGTTGGCGTACAGCAGTCGACCTTCATCTGCAGCGTTTCAATGAGGTCATCAACATAAATATCAAATGATAGCGTCTAGATGAAATTAATTAATTGCAAGTTGCCAAAATTCACCCAGGGACGAATTTTGCTTCCAGCTTACGTATATCAAAGGTTAAAGCACAGCGGGCACGCCAGAGGCCCAACAGCGCGATTTTTTTATAATCGCAGTATTTCCGCCACTTTGTTATTTAGAAAGTAGAGTGATTAAATAGAAAACATCAATCGGGCCAATAAATAATGAGTCGCTGTTTTTATACGGCCTCCAAAATCCGGACTATACGTTGCACGTGCCATTTCAACTCAAAACAACTGGATAACGAAGTATGCCTCCCAGGATTTAAACCACATTTATTATCGAGAGAAACAGTGTAGCCGAGTTCTGACGTATCTCACAATAGAAGTGACATTTGAGCCTCATGTGGACGTGTCCACGAAGACCTTCTGAACAAAGAGCTAATCGGTGCATTCGCCACAGGTGCAACTATGTTAGTTTTGTGCTGAGAACGAGCCTGACCCATTCTTCTGTTTCTAAATAACGAACGATATATGTATGACAGTAATATATAGGGCTGTCTTTCCTAATTCGAACGAAATTATCATCAGTATTGCGTCCAAAGTAAACACAGAATTATCTTGCGAACATAGACAAACTACCAGTTGGACTATAATAAGTGACGCCCTGCGTTTGATTTATGTGGAGAAGAACGTGGCACCAAGTGTATTTCGTATTTTAGACTGAAATATTGTTTGAAGACGAAGCTAAAAAGAAACACGTCCATCGAGAATAATCACAGAGCTCAATAAATTATTCTTATTGTAATATTTGGTTTGAATTGATTTTATTTGATTGTTATATAATAGGTGTAAATGAGGAATGAGTATTTAGTAGATCTTAACTGCGCCATCGATTACTACATTTATACGTGCATTATTAGCTTTCTTTAAATTCACGAAAAAACGATACTAAGAATTCTTCCTCTGGGACAAACCTTGACCAAGATTTGACCAGCACATATTCAATATACTACCATTGACAGCTGGATCCAATGAAATATTTATCTGGCTTATGTTCAAATTCGCACACTTCTAGTTATAAAAATTTAGCGTGTATTAACTGCTTTACATTTGACCTATTTTTACCATATTTGACCAGTTTGGTGGATGTTCTATTTATAGTTATTTTACAGTAAACGACTTTGCGGTGTTAGTTTTCATAATCACTCTACACCAACACAGTTTGGTATAAATGCATTCAATACAATCCGCTATATACAGCACGGTGGAACAGAGACACGTTGGCAATGTGCTTTTACGTTGTTGGCTCAGGTGCATAGCGTACTATACATGGGACGACGGAATATACTCACCGGCCGAGCTACAGAAGCTCCGATAAAGCTCCCCTCAAATGCGATTAAATTCGTGGGTGACTTTGTGATTTGTATTATTAGAAGAGTCGTCGTTAATTGAATCGAGATCGTTATTGCATTGCGCTGAAATCATTAACGATATTATTTGTTGCAATTCCAAACGAAACAATAAATTCTATCAAA
Source organism: Hexamita inflata (assembly GCA_963988835.1). Classification (NCBI taxonomy): domain Eukaryota; phylum Fornicata; order Diplomonadida; family Hexamitidae; genus Hexamita; species Hexamita inflata. Next base: position 218,796 of record CAXDID010000623.1, on the reverse strand, counting down.
ATTAATGAACACACTCCAAATAGCCACCGTGAAATCATAATATGGCCCAACTCTAGACATAAACCCTATTCCGTCGAGGCCTAAAGTTGAATACAACTATATATATTCTAAAGGGATACAATACCGCTGAAAAATACAAATGGATACCGCCAGAGAATATATAGACCGCGAATGGTGCCGATGCGTCTTCGCGCTTGTCCGCGACCTTCGGGGTTAATACTCATATATAGCACTACCATTTAGCTACAGGCAACTTCTCATAAAATAATAACTACTCTGCTACTTACTAATGCTAGAAGTCTCCAAGAATTATGGAGAATTAACTAAAGTGGATGTTGAGTTGGCGTACAGCAGTCGACCTTCATCTGCAGCGTTTCAATGAGGTCATCAACATAAATATCAAATGATAGCGTCTAGATGAAATTAATTAATTGCAAGTTGCCAAAATTCACCCAGGGACGAATTTTGCTTCCAGCTTACGTATATCAAAGGTTAAAGCACAGCGGGCACGCCAGAGGCCCAACAGCGCGATTTTTTATAATCGCAGTATTTCCGCCACTTTGTTATTTAGAAAGTAGAGTGATTAAATAGAAAACATCAATCGGGCCAATAAATAATGAGTCGCTGTTTTTATACGGCCGCCAAAATCCGGACTATACGTTGCACGTGCCATTTCAACTCAAAACAACTGGATAACGAAGTATGCCTCCCAGGATTTAAACCACATTTATTATCGAGAGAAACAGTGTAGCCGAGTTCTGACGTATCTCACAATAGAAGTGACATTTGAGCCTCATGTGGACGTGTCCACGAAGACCTTCTGAACAAAGAGCTAATCGGTGCATTCGCCACAGGTGCAACTATGTTAGTTTTGTGCTGAGAACGAGCCTGACCCATTCTTCTGTTTCTAAATAACGAACGATATATGTATGACAGTAATATATAGGGCTGTCTTTCCTAATTCGAACGAAATTATCATCAGTATTGCGTCCAAAGTAAACACAGAATTATCTTGCGAACATAGACAAACTACCAGTTGGACTATAATAAGTGATGCCCTGCGTTTGATTTATGTGGAGAAGAACGTGGCGCCAAGTGTATTTCGTATTTTAGACTGAAATATTGTTTGAAGACGAAGCTAAAAAGAAAAACGTCCATCGAGAATAATCACAGAGCTCAATACATTATTCTTATTGTAATATTTGGTTTGAATTGATTTTATTTGATTGTTATATAATAGGTGTAAATGAGGAATGAGTATTTAGTAGATCTTAACTGCGCCATCGATTACTACATTTATACGTGCATTATTAGCTTTCTTTAAATTCACGAAAAAACGATACTAAGAATTCTTCCTCTGGGACAAACCTTGACCAAGATATTTGACCAGCACATATTCAATATACTACCATTGACAGCTGGATCCAATGAAATATTTATCTGGCTTATGTTCAAATTCGCACACTTCTAGTTATAAAAATTTAGCGTGTATTAACTGCTTTACATTTGACCTATTTTTACCATATTTGACCAGTTTGGTGGATGTTCTATTTATAGTTATTTTACAGTAAACGACTTTGCGGTGTTAGTTTTCATAATCACTCTACACCAACACAGTTTGGTATAAATGCATTCAATACAATCCGCTATATACAGCACGGTGGAACAGAGACACGTTGGCAATGTGCTTTTACGTTGTTGGCTCAGGTGCATAGCGTACTATACATGGGACGACGGAATATACTCACCGGCCGAGCTACAGAAGCTCCGATAAAGCTCCCCTCAAATGCGATTAAATTCGTGGGTGACTTTGTGATTTGTATTATTAGAAGAGTCGTCGTTAATTGAATCGAGATCGTTATTGCATTGCGCTGAAATCATTAACGATATTATTTGTTGCAATTCCAAACGAAACAATAAATTCTATCAAAATTAATGAACACACTCCAAATAGCCACCGTGAAATCATAATATGGCCCAACTCTAGACATAAACCCTATTCCGTCGAGGCCTAAAGTTGAATACAACTATATATATTCTAAAGGGATACAATACCGCTGAAAAATACAAATGGATACCGCCAGAGAATATATAGACCGCGAATGGTGCCGATGCGTCTTCGCGCTTGTCCGCGACCTTCGGGGTTAATACTCATATATAGCACTACCATTTAGCTACAGGCAACTTCTCATAAAATAATAACTACTCTGCTACTTACTAATGCTAGAAGTCTCCAAGAATTATGGAGAATTAACTAAAGTGGATGTTGAGTTGGCGTACAGCAGTCGACCTTCATCTGCAGCGTTTCAATGAGGTCATCAACATAAATATCAAATGATAGCGTCTAGATGAAATTAATTAATTGCAAGTTGCCAAAATTCACCCAGGGACGAATTTTGCTTCCAGCTTACGTATATCAAAGGTTAAAGCACAGCGGGCACGCCAGAGGCCCAACAGCGCGATTTTTTATAATCGCAGTATTTCCGCCACTTTGTTATTTAGAAAGTAGAGTGATTAAATAGAAAATATCAATCGGGCCAATAAATAATTAGTCGCTGTTTTTATACTGCCGCCAAAATCCGGACTATACGTTGCACGTGCCATTTCAACTCAAAACAACTGGATAACGAAGTATGCCTCCCAGGATTTAAACCACATTTATTATCGAGAGAAACAGTGTAGCCGAGTTCTGACGTATCTCACAATAGAAGTGACATTTGAGCCTCATGTGGACGTGTCCACGAAGACCTTCTGAACAAAGAGCTAATCGGTGCATTCGCCACAGGTGCAACTATGTTAGTTTTGTGCTGAGAACGAGCCTGACCCATTCTTCTGTTTCTAAATAACGAACGATATATGTATGACAGTAATATATAGGGCTGTCTTTCCTAATTCGAACGAAATTATCATCAGTATTGCGTCCAAAGTAAACACAGAATTATCTTGCGAACATAGACAAACTACCAGTTGGACTATAATAAGTGATGCCCTGCGTTTGATTTATGTGGAGAAGAACGTGGCGCCAAGTGTATTTCGTATTTTAGACTGAAATATTGTTTGAAGACGAAGCTAAAAAGAAAAACGTCCATCGAGAATAATCACAGAGCTCAATACATTATTCTTATTGTAATATTTGGTTTGAATTGATTTTATTTGATTGTTATATAATAGGTGTAAATGAGGAATGAGTATTTAGTAGATCTTAACTGCGCCATCGATTACTACATTTATACGTGCATTATTAGCTTTCTTTAAATTCACGAAAAATCGATACTAAGAATTCTTCCTCTGGGACAAACCTTGACCAAGATATTTGACCAGCACATATTCAATATACTACCATTGACAGCTGGATCCAATGAAATATTTATCTGGCTTATGTTCAAATTCGCACACTTCTAGTTATAAAAATTTAGCGTGTATTAACTGCTTTACATTTGACCTATTTTTACCATATTTGACCAGTTTGGTGGATGTTCTATTTATAGTTATTTTACAGTAAACGACTTTGCGGTGTTAGTTTTCATAATCACTCTACACCAACACAGTTTGGTATAAATGCATTCAATACAATCCGCTATATACAGCACGGTGGAACAGAGACACGTTGGCAATGTGCTTTTACGTTGTTGGCTCAGGTGCATAGCGTACTATACATGGGACGACGGAATATACTCACCGGCCGAGCTACAGAAGCTCCGATAAAGCTCCCCTCAAATGCGATTAAATTCGTGGGTGACTTTGTGATTTGTATTATTAGAAGAGTCGTCGTTAATTGAATCGAGATCGTTATTGCATTGCGCTGAAATCATTAACGATATTATTTGTTGCAATTCCAAACGAAACAATAAATTCTATCAAAATTAATGAACACACTCCAAATAGCCACCGTGAAATCATAATATGGCCCAACTCTAGACATAAACCCTATTCCGTCGAGGCCTAAAGTTGAATACAACTATATATATTCTAAAGGGATACAATACCGCTGAAAAATACAAATGGATACCGCCAGAGAATATATAGACCGCGAATGGTGCCAATGCGTCTTCGCGCTTGTCCGCGACCTTCGGGGTTAATACTCATATATAGCACTACCATTTAGCTACAGGCAACTTCTCATAAAATAATAACTACTCTGCTACTTACTAATGCTAGAAGTCTCCAAGAATTATGGAGAATTAACTAAAGTGGATGTTGAGTTGGCGTACAGCAGTCGACCTTCATCTGCAGCGTTTCAATGAGGTCATCAACATAAATATCAAATGATAGCGTCTAGATGAAATTAATTAATTGCAAGTTGCCAAAATTCACCCAGGGACGAATTTTGCTTCCAGCTTACGTATATCAAAGGTTAAAGCACAGCGGGCACGCCAGAGGCCCAACAGCGCGATTTTTTATAATCGCAGTATTTCCGCCACTTTGTTATTTAGAAAGTAGAGTGATTAAATAGAAAATATCAATCGGGCCAATAAATAATGAGTCGCTGTTTTTATACGGCCTCCAAAATCCGGACTATACGTTGCACGTGCCATTTCAACTCAAAACAACTGGATAACGAAGTATGCCTCCCAGGATTTAAACCACATTTATTATCGAGAGAAACAGTGTAGCCGAGTTCTGACGTATCTCACAATAGAAGTGACATTTGAACCTCATGTGGACGTGTCCACGAAGACCTTCTGAACAAAGAGCTAATCGGTGCATTCGCCACAGGTGCAACTATGTTAGTTTTGTGCTGAGAACGAGCCTGACCCATTCTTCTGTTTCTAAATAACGAACGATATATGTATGACAGTAATATATAGGGCTGTCTTTCCTAATTCGAACGAAATTATCATCATTCCATTGTTATTTATAATAATGTTATCTTCTATTCTGATATTTAAATAAATAAATCAACAACAATATAGTTCATTATGTAACAAAAATATATTAGTAAATAGCAACTCATACTTATTTTGTGAAAAGCAATAAAATTTAAATAATGTTAAAATGAACAAATAAATATTAGTATCGTAATAAAATAGTCATATGTTTATATATACCGATAGCGTTTAGTTATCTGAAATTGAGTTTGATATAAATTATGTTAATATTTTTGCTGTATTTGGATTTAATTAAAATGAATAGATCATATCACAGTCCTAAATAAAAGTATCAATATTATTTTCAATTGCATAAGGAGCATTAATATGTCTCAAGTGTAATTTGATTATATAAAACTCATCTTTATCATTTAGTGGATAGGGTTAAAAGTTATCAGCAATTGTATTAGAATCAACAAGTTTGCAATTAAAAACAGTTCGCGTTTAATATAGATTCATTTGTAATGAATCTTCTGGAGTTATCGCAATGATTAATTAACTCATAGAATAGTTTATAATTACGGATTGTACAATTTCTGGATATAATGAATATATCCTAAATAGCGGTTATATATGTTCATAATTATTAATAACTAATTAAATATTTTAATTGAATAATTTGATAATTTGTGCATACAATATGAGCATAACTGGAAAACAAAGTATTGCTACTATATAGGAAACAGAAATTTAATATATTTGTAATATTTGTAACAATAATTAAAAAATTGTATATGGGTTATGCTAAGATACATTATAATATGGATAGTCTATTGATGATAGTAATATTCTATTTTGTATTGAACCATTTGTATTTATAGATTAGCAATGTTAATGTAAGGCACAATATTATTTATATAATTCCAAATGTATTACTATGTCTACAATATTTACGGAAATTTAAGATACAAGAATAAGTTTAGAAAATGCTTTATAAATAAATTATATTTAACTAGACAACAATTTAGCTCAAAACACAACAATACTTGATGCCAGAATATTTGATAATATGACCTTAGCCAATAGCAATCTCAAGTCAAATTCTTCTAATCTCGAGGCCTTCATTATATCTAATTACTCAAAGCTAGACAACAATTTAGTTCAAAATGTTTCAACTTTAGATACGAGAATAATGGGTAATATGACGATAGCCAATAGCAATCTCAAGTCAAATTCTTCTAATCTCGAGGCCTTCATTATATCTAATTACTCAAAGCTAGACAACAATTTAATTCAAAATGTTTCAACTTTAGATACGAGAATAATGGGTAATATGACGATAGCCAATAGCAATCTCAAGTCAAATTCTTCTAATCTCGAGGCCTTCATTATATCTAATTACTCAAAGCTAGACAACAATTTAATTCAAAATGTTTCAACTTTAGATACGAGAATAATTGGTAATATGACGATAGCCAATAGCAATCTCAAGTCAAATTCTTCTAATCTCGAGGCCTTCATTATATCTAATTACTCAAAGCTAGACAACAATTTAATTCAAAATGTTTCAACTTTAGATACGAGAATAATGGGTAATATGACGATAGCCAATAGCAATCTCAAGTCAAATTCTTCTAATCTCGAGGCCTTCATTATATCTAATTACTCAAAGCTAGACAACAATTTAATTCAAAATGTTTCAACTTTAGATACGAGAATATTTGGAAATATGACCTTAGCCAATAGCAATCTCAAGTCAAATTCTTCTAATCTCGAGGCCTTCATTATATCTAATTACTCAAAGCTAGACAACAATTTAATTCAAAATGTTTCAACTTTAGATACGAGAATATTTGGAAATATGACGATAACTAATACCTCTATTTATAATCTGGATCAGAAATTCTAATACAAAACTGATTTAATTAACTCAAATATATCAACTATATATACCTAAATTCACAACCTAGGAGTTCTATTGTGCAAAATTGTAGGAGCAACATTTATTAATGGAGAATGTATATGCCCAATATATTAATAAATAGTAGATGGTTCTTGTTAGTGTGTTGCTCCAGGTTCATAAATTATCAATGGTGTTTGTACGTGTCAAGCGTAAGGTACAATATTTAAAGATGGTGCATGTGTGTGCACTTCTCCTGGCTCTGTATTTTAAACAGATAAATGCGTATGCACCGCCCCAGGTTCTGTATTTATCACAAATAAATGTGTTTGTACTTCTCCAGGCTCAGTATTTTAAATAGATAAATGCATTTGTACTGCTCCTGGTTCGGTATTTTAAATAGATAAATGTGTATGCACTGCTCCAAGTACAGTTTTCTAAACAGATAAATGTGTTTGTACCGCTCCGGGTTCTGTGTTCATTACAGATAAATGTGTTTGTACTGCTCCTGGATCCGTTTTCTAAATAAATTAATGTGTGTGTACAGCTCCAGGTTCAGTATTCTAAACGAATTAGTGCGTGTGCACAGCTCCTGGTTCAGTATTCTAAACGAATTAATGCGTTTGTACAGCTCCTGGTTCAGTTTTCCAAATAAATTAGTGTATATGTACTGTGCCTGGAACATAATATATTTCTAATCAATGTAAATGTAATGCAGCTGGTGCTAGTTTGATAAATAATGTTTGTGTTTGTCCTGGACCATAAACAATATCTTCATCATTAGATTAATGTTTGTGTTAATATAAAAATGCGTTTGTTTCCGGCGCTACATGCGGTTGCAATAGATAGATTGATCCTGGCAATGATAAATATGATGGCGCCAAATTTGAAATATTAGAATCGATCTACTAATGTTGCTCATATTATCATAATAATTATGGAAGTTTGAAGTATTATAAAATATGTGGATAATATGATGATGCGTGGAGATCAACAAGTAGTTCAGGACCATTTGAAAAGGATTGAGATGATTCATTTACAAAAATATAAATTATTATTATTTATTTACAAAAAGGAATCTCAGCCTTTGAAATCAAAAACAAATAATTTAATATTACTTTATTTAAATTTATAGTTAGTAAATTAGTTAATAAAAAACTTGCTGAAAACTTTATAATTATTGAATATTGAACATTCACAAAACTTCAACTTTTCTCTACTTTTGTTGTTGAACCGGTTCGGTGTAAACTTCCGTTTCCTGAACGTTTTCTTTTGAGATTGGCTTCAGTTTCTGTGAAGTTTCAACGGCGATTTCCTCTTAAAGTAATTTGAGGTCGTCATCAATGTCCAAATCATAACCCATTCCCATCAGTGCTTCAATTTGTTTAACTTATTAATCGTACTGAGCCGATTCAGCGAGCACGTCCTGAAGTGTGCTTTAAAGTGTTTGTACTTCAGCAGATTTCATATAGGTATTGCACTATTGCAAAGCTTCGTTCATCATCTTTGCCGCCTCGGTTGTTTTCAGATTGTTATAAGCTACTAAGAGCTGAGTGTACTGATTTGACGCGTTTTTCTACTACTGCAAATACATCTTCTTGGCCTGCAAATAATGAGCAGCTTTTTCCTTGTCACCAGCTTGCAACGATTCGCGAGCTAAAACCATTTATTTATCAGCCTCAAGCTATAATCTCTTGGTTTGCTTCTCCACAGTTTACATTTACTGCTTCAATTTAAGTTTAAGTCTATCGTAATCTGTTATACTATCTTATGAGTACTCTTGCTTGCTTTCAATTTTTTCATCTTGTTTCTTTGGAATACATGATCCAGCACCCATTAACTGGAGTGTGAAAAGATTTGAAATTGATAATTGTAAAAAAATATACAAATAGATTAATTAGAGAAGTTATTATCACAATTCCTTCTTGCTTTCGTCTTTTTTCCATTCTCCTTTGTATTTTGGCCATTCTTTTCCGCCCATAACGTCTTGCATGAACTGGTATGTTTCATCAGCTATATTTTCTTCGTTTTCTATTTTTCTGTCGTAGTAGTTGTCTGGGTCTTGTGGGTTGTAAATGAGAAGGAATGGTGCGTCTTTCTTCGTGTGTGGGGTGAAGCTTTCAACTAGGCTTGTCCATTAGTCGACGTCCATGTAAATAATTTGGTAGTAGCTTTACCACTCTCCTCCTTTCATTTCTTGTACTTTGTCTTGCATATTCTGGAGCAGGGTTTTGTGTTCGAATGTGTCAACAACAACGACTGTGTTATTTCTCTTCTCAACTCTTCTTTTGTTCTCTTTCTTCAGTTCAACGAAGAACGGAACTTAATTCGCTTTGATGAAGTCGACAACTTATTATTTCTTGAACTCTTAATCGAATTCTATCTCGGACCCGTCTCTGAACGCAACCAGTTTTCTTACTTTGTTTTTCACTAAATGAATATGCTGAAGTTGTTTGCTCCACTCAGTGACTTTGTCGTTTACATCATTTGTATATAAAATAAAATACTCCTGAACGTTTCTCTATCTGTTATTGTCGTGCACATCGTCCTCGTCCTCGAATTCAAACACTGGAACAACTTTCTTCTCCAGAAAGTCGAGCATTTTGTCTAGTTCGCGCTTACCATCGTACACAATTGAGTTGTTCCCATCAAAGAGGACCAGAGTTGGGTAACTAGTTGCGTACGGTTTGCACAACTTTGGCTCCTCGTCGCAGTTCACCTCGCCTAGCGGAATATCCCAGTATTGCTGCGTTAACTCGTCCCAAATTGGCTTCAACTCCTTGCAGTGACCACACCATGGTGCGAAAAACTTAACAAACTTCTTCGGATACTCTTCGAAATTATCTCTGTCCATCTCAATCGATAACAGACCAATAAAGCATAGCATTTGGAGTGAAATTGATTTTGCATATCTAGCTGGAAATATGTAGTAAATACTTAATTATTGATTATTATTACTTAATGAAACTATTTAACGGAAAATGACGATATTTCATAATATAATTCTAGTTTCTGGAGTTAATATTTGGAGTTAAAACTTTCATATAAAAATGCCTCTTTAAAACTTTCTTATTGTGATATTCTATTGTAAATTTTCTCATTCTATACTATCATTTAAATAAATCGAAACTTGTGTTATCTAGCTCAGATAATGATAGATTGCACATTTCTTATTAAACAGGTTTACATAAAGTTGCTTGTTCATAAAAGAATATTTCAGAACTTGAAGAATCTTTACACTGCATAGTTTTATAACTAGTACTAATATATGCAGGTTTGGGACCACTCATGTAAATTATTGTATCGTGGTGAAATGAAAGTTCACATCTGATAGGAATGAATTCGACAACACTGTCGTTACTTGACATTGAAGTGGGTTGTGATTTTCAGTCATACTATTTATATTCATATTTATAATGACATTTGTAAATATAAATTGGGTCATGTGCAAATATTTTGGATCAAGTTGTTTAAATATAACGATTATTCAGTTTTTTAGAAATATTTTTGAATTTAAAACTGCATTTGCTTTAATAACAAAGTGTTTTGATTTTAGTGAGTCTGTTGTTGTTTAAATCAATTACTATTACAAATAATCGTAGTCTATTACAATAATTCTGAAAGATATAATTGTATGATTCAAATTTAATTTAATTAACAAGCAAATGAAACAAAATAGATTAATAAACGTAAAGTAAATTCAGATTAACTAAACGTGTAGTTCGGTATTTCCTGTTGAAAATACTATTTTATTTTTAATACATTTTCTTACGAAAGTTTTGCACAGTCCCAAATTAATAAATGTAAAAATTTCTTGTTTAAATGGGATCATTTATTTGATTATAACTGAACAAATAACCCCCTTATAAACAATAAGTTTAAAAGCAAAAATAACTTCATTCCGTTTTCGCGAAGACTTCTTTGACGACGTCTTCTTCGTCTCCCAGTTCCGTTCCGAAACTGTTGAACATTTTAATTTCGTTTTAAATTTATTTCATATCGCACAGTTTTTCTTTAATTTGTTTTATATTCGCGTTAATATATGAAATGATCAACAACTCGTTATTGAAGTGGACCTTGCACTGATTGTCGAATCCAGTCTCGAATCTGAGGTCGAACTGAGCAAGATTCGGCTCACCAGTTGGAGACTGCACAGCAATTATCGTTTTCTCTGGAAAATAAGATATTGATTGCATATTTTGCACGAACCGCTTCAAAACTGGGAATGCATCGAGCTTCGCAGATAAATATGACATATTAACACACTGTACTAGGCCGAACCCAGCATGCGCACCTTATGCTAGTTGCTCATTTATCTCACGCTTAAATTAAGATAAATCTGCATCAGGACACTATTAAAGCAATTTGTGAATAAACGCAACCGCTTGAAACTCACCAGCACAAGCTGAAGGAGGAACAGACAAAATATAGAAATTAGATTACGCAAGCAAGAACTCCTTCCTAAAATTAACAACAGGCTCAGCATTATTCAGCAAAAGTGGACAATTTGTTTTAATCTAAGCCATTATCTGAGAAATTGGAGTTAGTGCTGGAACTTCGAACCAATGAGCACCATTTAGTGAAACGTTTATCATTTGAGGTGTGGTGAATTAGCTATAACTGTCATATAAACATTTAAAATCTTAAAAGTTAATCAATAGAATTCACTTGCCCTTTCTATTCACAATATACATCACCACGTTTCTCTTGAAGTATTTTGACTTGCCTACGAACTCCAAAAATTTATCCGCTATTTGAGAAGGATTTAAGTTTGTCATTCGATCAACCAGATTACAGAGTATGATTTTGTCGTTGCCTGAAATACACTCAACATACATGTTTCTTAAGAAAGATTTCTAATAATAGTCTCGAAGCTACTTACAAGATCTTTCTGGAATAAGAAGGTTTACATGTTTCCAAAATACCATTTAATTGTGATGAAGAAAATATGTGTTAGTTTAGTTACATAACTCAGAATAATCTTTGCTTGAATGACTTATAATTTATTTATAAAGAACATTCTTCAGTGCTGTAGCGAACCTATCCTGAAATTATTAGTAAACTTAAGTCTTCGTTCTTGTACATGCCAGTTTGAAGCGGTGTTCCTAAGGTTTTAACTACAATGTGCATATATAATTATTTTGACCGCGCCATAGCTGCATCATGATCACATGATCCACGAAAAGCTTTATTAGTTATTCACTGTTAATATTCACTAGTAACGAAAGGCGAACGAATAATTGCTTGAACGCATGGTCCGGTAATAACATTACCTAAATTGCGATTTTTGTTTCTAGGTTATAATCTATCTTGAAATTGAATATACTTGCAATCGCGTTGACTAGTTTATATATTTGGATATTGTTCATGTGAAGTGAAATTAAAAAAGATCACTTATACCTGATATCTAATTGAAATAAAAACCAATCATTTCGTAATCTAATATTTTAAATTTTATTTGTATTTTTATTGTATTATTTTATATTTATTATTCAACAGAACATTTTAAAATATTTATAATTGATTGATTTATTATAGAAATCTTAGGTTAAGTTGTGATGGTTCGCAATATAATAGTAATTTATAGTAGTGCTACTAGTATGTGAATAAACTGTATTTTGATGTATTTTGTATCAACATAATAATTATTAATGATAGAATCAAAAATTTATCTACTTCTTCGAATTATATATATTGTTAATTTTAAATTAATATCACTATTGATTTCAGATAATTCATAATTTATTTGTGTTCTCTCGTTATATAAATATATTATGGAATAATAAAGAGTTATACAGTACAAACTTATAGTATCTATAAACACATCGTTAGATAGTTTTTACCAACATAATAATTAATTTGTTTAGAGAAGTTATTATTGTTTTTAAAAATATTTTACCAATATATGAAAAGAATATAAGTTATAATATATTAGACAATGTTAAAGATAATAATTTAAGAATTAATTGTTTAGTTGGCGTGAATTAAGATATCAAGATTGGGGCTTCTCAATTATTTAACACATTACGATCAAAAATACATAATAGAAACATTGATTGATTGTATTTGACTTTATTATTTTGAATCTCGATATCGAGTACTGATTAAATAACGTAATTAAATAACAATTATTTATGTTTCTTTGGATGGTTTTGACTGTTATTACAAAGTTTTAACAAAAGACGATTCGAACTATATAAATCAACTATATTGAATCAAATTATTGTTAAATATTGAAGTATATTATGCAGTATTGACGGACCCTAGGATATCACTTATTTTCACTCCACTTCAATGATTAATAACAGCATTGAATTCATGCAATCCAACATCAACAAAGTATCGTTCAACCATGATACCATCATATTTCACACTGGCGGTAAGACTACATTCGTGAACACAAAATATTTTGTTCCTCTAATAGATTAGTTATCATCAAGTTCTAACTTGATTTCAAAACATGAAACAACATTTTACTTAGCTTTGGACAAAGACGAAATACAGCTGTTTTATTTATCTGACAGCAGTTTCGATCTGTTTAAGTGAAATATTTAATAATTCTCATATTTTAATTGATATTATTATTAATTGATATTACACTTAATTGAAAAATATGTTCCCAAGAATTTTTTACGGATACATATATACAACATGCACGGAAATTAATTATTATTATAGAAATCCAAAGATTTTTTAAGAATAATTCTAGATGAATAATTAATACAGACTTAAAAGACACAACTTAAAAAGTTTAATAATGATTGATGTTGTTTAAATCAATAGGTAGTAATAAGATTAAATATCATTATAATATTTAAATTTATATGTGCTAATTCTTAGAGGAAACGTTAATTGATAATATTAAAAGATGGATTCGAACCATATTATATTATTTGAATTATATTATTACACAAATATGCAAATAATTCTATATTATTATATTAGACGACAATACACAACTTTCCACTTCAATGAATAACAACAGTATTGAATTCGTTCAATCTAATATTAACAAAGTGTCGTTTAAACATGACACCATCATATATTACCAAGGCGGGAAGACCATATTTATAAATACGAAGTATTTCACACCTCTGACCGAATTGCTATCTTCGAGTTCAAACATGATTTAAACTAGTGAATCGCCAACATACTTACCTATGGACAAAGATGATATGCAACTATTTCAAGTGTCTGATAGCAGCTTCGACCTATTTAAGTGAAATATTTATTATACAGTTGCTTATCTCATTACATTATAATAAAGAAATATAATATATAATCGGGAAATATAATATATAATATATAATATATAATATATAATTCTCATATTTTAATTGATCAACCTACAATATTATGTATTATTATTTCTCAATTTCAAATATAATTGTAGAACATAACATATTTATTCATTTTACAGTAAAATAGTCAAAGTATATCTGTACTGTTTCCGATTTTTGTACTTTGGAGCGGAAAACATATGTAAACGTAATCATGTAAATATAATAACATTGGTGTAATAATATTAATAATATATATCTCACTTCCTCAAGACTCTGTTTCCACTTTCAAAACGGGTTCAACAGAGTGGTTCAGCCCACTCATTTATGCCAACTCATTAAAGACCCAGCATGGCTCATTACTAAATTGGATTACTTCCTATTAAGTAGTGTCTAACTAACTTTAATTATTTTTCGTATGATAATTTCAACACAATCTTATTTAATATCATTCTCACTTTTATTAATTTATTTGTTTATATTCAACTCTTTGTGTTCGCTATCATTTAGTTCTCACTTTGGGTTGAGAACCGCCTGTAGAATATCGTCGAGCATCTTAAGGTCGTCCCGTTTGCGTTCTTGCCTGTTGACGTAGTTGAACTTGCACTTGAGCTGGTTCGGCGTTCTGTTCGGGAAGAACTGCTTGGAGATCAAAATCCAGTTGCTTCCGTGGATCTTGTACGTTCTCTTGAGCTGTTCTATCTCTTCGGAAGTCCACTGCTGGCAGCTGATGTCGCTCCGTGTGTACTGGATGGGAGGCTGCTGGACGTCGTTTTGGGCGTGTTGTGTTTTGGAAGTCATCGTTTGGTGGTGTGTTGACCTATTTTGATTTTACAAATTATAATACGTAATTAAGCAGAAACAATACATTTCATAATATATTAAACAATAGAACCTCAGATTATTGATGCGAAAAAATATGTAAAATTGTTTTATCCTTAAACGTATTGATTTTACTTTATATTTGTTTAATTAGGTCAATTGTTTAAATTTCAACCTAAGTTTAAAGTTACACAGAATAACCTTACCATAAAGATTACACACATTTTTTACTAAAGACACATTTTACTTTTTCATTTGTTTGATTGTGTCCAGAGTCTAAATCCCAAATTTCTGTTTAAAGTTACACAGAGTATGCGCGGGATGCTGAAATCATTAAAAAGTTGTTCACTCCGATTTACAATTTAGTATTTTGAAGCTGCAACTAGTAGATCCTATTAAACTCCCGAAATCGTTAGAAATATAATCGTTGAAGTCTGTATGATGACCTCTAGCAACGTCATTCATGTCATCTATGGCTTCTTTGTTGTTCATTCAAATCCTTCCAAGCAAAAGTTAAAAAATATTATATTGATATTCTGTGGTAAAGATAATAACTAAAACACATCATTCAAACATCTCGAAGTCGAAGGGCATCAGCTCCTGGTCGAAGCTGAGCTCGTTCTGGAAGCTGCTGGTCCAGCTCGACTGCAGCTGGCTTGTCGTTATCGAGTCGTGGCTCAGGCTCACTTGTGGAGCTGCTACTGGTGCCTTCTTCTTATCACTCTGGGTTCTCATGATGTAGTTGTACTTGCACTTGAGTTAGTTTGGGTTTCTCTCTGGGAAGTATCTCTGGGATATTAGTCTCCAGTCGCTGCCGAGGTGGGAGACGGCCTCCAGGAGCACGTCTATCTGGTTCTGGGTCCATGCCTTGCACTTCACGTCGCTGCGCATGTAGTTTCCGCTTGCATATACTTTGGCTGATTCCATATAAAGGAATGGAGCGGAAATACTCTGAAAACATCCTCGCCGGAATAACTGTGAGTAGCAAATACCCACAAATCAAAAGTGTTTTCAAAAAGCGATCCCATTAGAAAAACTGATCGAACCTCAGATTAAAATATTGATATGTGCTGCTTATATTAAACACGAGCATGTTCTATAAATAGATAATGGAATCTCAAAAGTAGCAATCAGTCAGAAACACAGCTGGGAGAGGACCGTGCACGTCCTGCAGGAATCCGAGGTGTTGAGTAGGTAGTACTCCACCACCGACATCTGGAGGTTCGCGGCGAGAATCTTGAAGTTGTCTTTGATTCTTAGCTGAGTTGATTAAAACACCAGCAGTGGTATTCTCAACACGATACTGAGCCTTGAGAGCTTGTTTATGTTAACAATAGTGTCTGCGAGCTGGACTAGAAACACAGAACTGGAGTTAATATTGCAAGCCACGAAGTACAAAACGAGATCTAATGGACTGTAAAGCATTAAAATAGAACAAACAGCAATTACTAACCCAGGACACGAACCGAAGTCAACCAGCTTCAAAAGCTTCAGAAGAACGCCCGAATGGAGCTGCTTAGAGTTCATTCTGGTGTACTGCAGGGAATGAACGTAAACGAGGTACTTCATCTGGGTTTTGCTCAGATTTGAGATGTAGCACTGCTTCGCGTCCAAGATGGTGATGATGATCCTCAGAGTGATTTCGTAGAGCACAATTAGAAGAGTATTTAGTGAGTTAGGTTGGTCCAGATTATTCAGCAAGGACTAGAAGACCACGAAGGCCAGCTGGTACTTGCAGAGCTTAAGGTAGTATTTTATCATCGTGCTCGTTATCTACAAGTTTACAAATACAAAATATAATATTGGATTAGAGACAAGAAAATATATATAAACTTACAAATATTTCGTTAATTTTTCTATAGTGATAACTGAATTAATTCCATATTACTATTACTATAAAATTAAATATTAATTATTATTTATCACAGCAATTAACAAAATAAGATAGACTTGATAGAACAAATTCTGAATCTATCTTGATTAAATAATGTTTAAATCTCTAAAATATTCTGCAATATATAGTGTTTGAACATCTGAAATACAAAATATACTTCTTAGTTTTTGTTGAATCTAATTATAGACATAAATCGTAATATCATTCACTTACAAAAAACTGCAGGTATAATTTCAAAACGGTCTGGGCTATCATTATTATGCAATGTATTATTGCGATCAATCCACTTCAATATGAATAACATCAGCAGCATGATTGAACTGATTCCATAACATCAGCAGATTTCGTGCAAGTACGACACCATCATCTACAGGGACGAGCAGAAACTAAGCTACATCAGCACGAAGCCTTTCGACAGCGAACTGCTGTTCAACTCTTCTAGATCGCGCGAAGACCTATTCAAAACCACTGAGACAAAAAGGGATACTTTCGAAAGCTTCCAGCTGCTTTTTGAAATAAGCGAAAGCAGCAGCTTCGACCTCTTCAAGTGATATAGTATTGATTTATTCAATATTATTTTAATATATATAAGTTATTTCTTAGATTATTTCTCCATAATACAATATTGACAATTAATTTGTGTAAAATCTTGAATTCCAAATTTGTTTGAATTTGTGTAAATTAAAAGATATATTCGGCTTAACATATACATTGCGAGAATAGTCGAATATCGAACTGAATTCACACTACTCGTCAAGTCAAAGATGTTCAAAATTAAATGAGATACAAATATATCTTAACATCAGTTTATCTGTTTTAACTTATTAAATTATTTTTATTGTTTGAAATTGTTTAGAACAAATATATTTAAAAGTTAGCAACTATATTTTACACGACCATGTCATACAGACTGAGATGAACCTAACGTTTCACTCCAAGTGATGCAATATTCAGATGAATTAAACACAATTGAACTCATACCGTAAAATATATAGCTTTCGTGCAAGTACGATACTATTATCTACAAGGACAATCAGAAATTGAGCTATATCAGCACAAAACCGTTTGAAAATGAATTGTTGTTTAATTCTTCAAGATCACTTGTTGATCTTTTCTAAACCGCTGAAACGAAATAAGTATCTCAAGAAAGCTATTAGCTGTTATTTGAAATGAACGAAAGTAGCACCTTCGACCTGTTTAAGTGAAAGAGCGTGATATTTCATTTCATTTTTAAATATTTCCTATGTTTTATTCCTATGATTATGGTAAGACATAATAATCGTAGTTTTGATATAAAATATTTATAAATAATTATGAACTTGATGAATATTTAGAAATTTTCATTTAGATTAAATTATTAATCAAAGATATATTTTATTTATATTTTATTTAATAAAAATTGAAAACAAGTATAAAACATTAATTTATAATATTCTATATTGTTCTCATGTATTATATTATTATTTGGCACAATATGTATTATGAAATGATAACTCTTCTTCTATTTTTTCTATTGTATTCCAAAGAAGAAAACGAAACAATTATATACAATTATAATTATTTATTATACGAATATAATTTAAATTATTTTAAAACTGTCAAAAGAATGAGGTAGTCCAACGAACATGGGTTGTTAACAAAATACATTCCACCCCAGAATGAATACACAACATGAATAAAGCATGATTGAATTAATTCACTCTGATAAACAACTTTCGTGCATGTACGACACTATTATATATAGGGAGAACTCACAACTGAGTTATATTAGCACGAAGCCCTTTGAAAACAATTAGTTATTTAACTCTTCAAGATCTCTTGTTGACTTGTTTCACACTGTTGAAAAATCTGAGTGTATTAAACCAGATGATTTTTGGGTTTTATTTGAAATGAACGAAAGCTTTGATTTGTTCAAGTGAAGTATATAAAATGTTTTAATTCATATTTTGTCTTATAAATATGTGTCAGCGAGGAAACGAGCGTCGTCAAGTGCGCAATGTTCAGCGTTGCAGCATTTGAGTGCTTGATGCACTTCACAGTATTTGAACTGTCTTTTAACTGAGTGCATGTCTTTGGTTGTCTTTTTGCAGATTCGGCTGAATTCGTGTACTTGCATTTTGCTATTGAATCTTTTTAGGAGCATTTTTTCAAGTTATATTCCTTTTGCGATTACTGTGCAGTTGTTTTGTTCTTCAAAGTCTTCGTAAACTGTTATTTTAACGCCCAGTTCCATCATTTGTAGTTATTTGAGAGTTTCCGCTCCAAGCACGCAGAATAAATCAAATATACTTCCGAATTCGATTTGTTCTGCTTCCACTCCTTTTATCTCGCTGTGGACGAGTCCGGTGAGTTTTTAAACCGTTTTGACGATTTCCGGATTTAAATTTAAGATTTTGATTTGGTTTTGATTCGGTGTGAACGTGGAGTGGAGCTCTGCTACTACTTTATTGTTTTAAACGCGAACTGCTCCGAATTCGGATTCAACGGGTTCGGCCTTGTTTATGTACGCTTCAAAGTCAATGAAAACAAAGTTGTGTGGATTCGGTTCAAGAATTATTTGCTTGTTAATCGTTTTGTAATTTAAATTTATTTTAATGTCGTTTATGTTTATTTACTCAAAATAAATATTTATTGGCTGTTGCAAATAATACAAAACTGAATAAGGGCACCAAGAAGCTTCAGAAATGGTGAAAGAAAAACGAGAGGCTGTGCGCAGAAGCTACTTGACAATTAATTGATTTACATCAGATTTGGCGAATACGGATAAAAAGGACTCGGTTGAGGACACTATTTTAATTTACGCTGATTTACCATAAGCCTTCTGCAAACGGAGCGCGACCGCGCTCACACACGTATTCGGAAACTAAGCCACAAGTTTCATTTAATGGAGTGTTAATTAATATTAATACGTTTAAATACATCTGCGACTATTAATTAATAAGAATTATTAATTAATTATTATTAATTAATTATTAATTAATAAGAATTCACTCCTCATAATGATAAATTTCAAAGGACACGCCACATTCTAATTATAACACGGAAAAACTGTAAAAGGAACATTCGTAGACCGCGACGCAGAAGGAAACATACTATTGCAAGATGAAAATCAGAAACAGACTTTTATCCCACATAACAAAATCGTATCAATAATCTATGAGTGAATGTTAAAAATCATAAAATGCATAATCATAAAATTATTACTATTTGAATGTAAGGCTTATATATTTATTATCTCTATAAATATTTCTATTATTTAAGATATTAGATTTGAACTGATAGATGTAAAATAATAGATGTTAACATTGATTTACTGTAAATATAAATTACAAGATGTATACTTGTTTAGTTGTATACTTTTTATTAGTATTTGCAATTAGCATCGTTTAGCAATCATAATCAAAATATTATCAATCAATATTTATACAATATATATACTTGTTATTTAGTTGATATCTAAATTGTAATTATTGTGTTAGGTTCCTTGTTAACAGTTGGATTATTTTCTTCGTTTGGATTTTAAATTAAGAAACTGTATGATAATAAGTCAACAGATGGTATTTCATTTCAAATGCTACATTTAGCTTTATATAACCAGTGGAGCTAATTTATAAACTTCTTCATGTCTTAATTTCCTCAAGTTATGTCTTGTGGGAATACATTCTGGAAGTGTATATCAAATATAATTCCTTAGATAAACTCAGTATTTTGTTTTATTGGGTTTCTAGTTCAGTACTTGCAGTTTATATATTATTAATATAAAGAAGAACGATATTCCTCTTTATTTAAAAGGAATTTACTTTTGTCAGCAATATTTTTGTGTTATGTCTCAATAACACTACCTGGACTTATCGTATCTGGATTAAATTACTCTGTATGTGATCAAACCTTTAGAACTTTCACACTAATTTTCGCCATAATATCAATGTGTTGCGCTTTTGTTCAGTGGATTCCATAAATAGTAATAACTTAAAAAATCAAAAGTGTAGGTAGTTTTAGCATAATTAGCTTGTGTATAAATGTTCCTGGGTAGCTTATTTCACTAATCACTTTGATAATGTCTAAAGACGGTTGGTCTACATGGATTATTAACATAGTATAACTTATTTTATTAATATATTTACTGTCTTTGTTGATAAGATATACATATTGCGAACCTTATAAAACAAGAAACTAATATAATGGTGATGGATAATAACAAGAGCAATTGGTTGAAAATACCAATAATTGATTCACGTTGCTGATTGAGGTACATAATATGATATTTTTATAATATCAGTATTTTTACAATTAATTTAGAAATGAATAATGAAAAATATTGTAATAACAATAAATAATTTAATAAATATTACCGCTTTAACCACATCAAATGTAGTTTCCAGGATGGTTTCAGGCCGCAGCTGCAAACGAACACACAACAATCACATAATATTTTCATGTATCAGCTAGAAGCACCGATAAAAACGGTTGGACCGCGTTGATGCATGCAGCATTTAATGGTGCCACTAGTATTGTTCAAATATTGTGCAAAAAAGAATAGTGTATGTAGACGAATCAGGGCTATACAGCTTTGATGTTAGCTACAATTAAAAATCAAATAGAGGTTATTAAAATGCTTTTGCCTTTCGAGGCCTGTCAAGCAACAAAACAGGATACTTATGATTTTCCATCTGGTACGACAGCTTTGCTTATCGCTATGTCTTTGAATCATGAAGAAGCTGTTGAAATTTTATTCAACGCTGAATCACGTGCTTCTGGAGTGTCTCCTCTGCATTTGTCAGCAGTGAGACGCGATTATGAGAATGTACTATATCAACAATCCATAATGACGCAAATGGATAAGTTACAGCGTACTCCACTTTTTTACGTGTGCATTGGCAAGTATTCTGAGGAGCAGGTTCTAACATATAAGGCATTGCTTCAGTTAACGCCCAAGTCCGAGCCTGATATTTACGGTCTGTATCCGATTCATTATTCTGCTATGTGGAACAACTTATCATTAACGTACATAATGAGTTAGGAGCGTGTATTTTCCGAGTTTTTCAGTAAGCAGACTGATTATCAGAAGAAGATTTAAAATCAATTAGGTTTGAGACAGCCTCCAGTTCTCTTCTCGAAATTGACCAAGAGGCCGACTTGGATGCAATTTGGCACTGGTCTCACCCCTTTGCACCTCGCTTGTTGTTTCAAGGGCATGAACGTTGTTTAGAAGATGAGCCTGTAATATCTCAAACATGAGTCCAGCTTATCCGTAACCGCTCTTATGCTCAGTGTAATCTACGACTCCTACGACCGCACTCTCCAAATTGAGCAGGAGATCAAAACGTCTTAACCACTCCTTGGTATTCCCTCAGGAGCTTCCTGTTTTGACTTCACGAACAAGTACGGGTCAATGAACACGAGCAAGCAAGTGAACATGAACAGATTGGACCCCTTATAAATAAGCGAATTCGAGAGGTAAATGCAATTCGGGGCTCCCAGTTCGAAGAAGATGAGCAAAAGATCCAGTTCCTCTCTCAGATTAGTGGCCGAGAGCTCCGAGAAAGGCTCGGATTTGAACGCATCAGAACTGAACGTAGACAATTAAAGCTACGGATTCAGCGGAAATAATTAGTTTTCGTATTAAACTGGAATCATGCAGTCGCACATAACCGGAATCGGAGCGTCCGCACTGAGCTACATTGAAAAGGAGAAGGAACCAGAGCCGGTTAACAGACCAGTGCACCACAAGATGATTAAAAAACCAAGCACACCAAATCACAGATTCATCGAGGACACGTAACGCATACTCGATGGGAAAGAAAGAATTTGCGAGTCATACGTAGACCACAAATCACCATCTGTAAACCTTGAAAATAATGCAGTACAAAATGTGCAAAATGATATTCAATCAGCTCAAGAAGGCCAACTACAAGTTTTAATAGCCGAAAACGCTCTGCTGAAGAAGTAAATTCAATAATAATCAAGTAACAAGAGCCAGTCAGAAGAACTTTACAAACTGAAAACCGAAAACGCCCAACTCAAATTCAAAGTAACTGAAGAGGAACTGAGACAACTAAAAGCAGTTGAACAAAGAGAAGCAAACATGAATTTTGAACGCGAAAATTCAGAAATGAAACAAGAAATTTTGATGCTTACCCAAGAAAACACTAGAAAAGATGAAGAAATCGCTGTTTTGAGAGCACTACTCATGGACAAAGAACACATGATTGAAAGGCAAACACTCGAAATTCACGAACAACTCAGCTCAAACAGAAAACTCGAAAAATAAATCGACGAACTCGAAGGCTTAGTGTAAAAACTCAATGAATGATAAATATTTAAAAATATATAATATCGAAATGATGTCACACAATTTGAATATATGCTTCGACTTCGATTTCACTTTCTACCACGAATGACACGGAAGTATCCGTTTTCTCCCCAAGACGCACCGAGAGAGTTGCGCACAATCCAGTATGGAACACCTTCTTCCTCACCGTAACCGACTATGCTCACGACAATACCTGTGACTGGATCACCATATTAGTGGCGGTAAATACCATCTACGTAATACATGAAATCTTCATACACTTGGAAGTAAGTGTAAACAGTTCCTTGGCTGAGAGCTGCTTTAATTCCTTCTTCTCCACCCACGTAGAAGTAGTTTTGTGACTTTACCAACTTAATTTCAGAACCATCATCGCAAGTCGTTGGACACTTTCCTGGTAAGCCAGTGGTTCCAGATTTGTATGAAACACATTAGGATGTTGGAATCCCATTTTGTTTTATGAAGAGAACACCCTGAGCGAGGTAGCCTCCATCACATCCAAGGTCAATTGTATCACATGAAATGTGATACTGTTCAGAATAATCTATTCTTGTTTTGTCAAATTTAGATATACAACGATTGTCAGAAAACTACCCAACTGCTTAAAATGCCAGTGAAGAGCAGCAATCACCATGGTCACGAACTTTTAAACACTCGGGCTTTTCGTCTAACCAGCTGAAAGCTTGTGGAACTGTAATGATTTGGTTAAACTGTGGTAAAGTGTTAAATGACTTTCTCACGTTAAATGAGGCTCTCATGTTCCTATGATGTTCATTAACAGCAGGAGTCCAAGTCATACCTGGAATATTTTTCAATAATTCCACTACAGCTTACTTGTTAAATTACTGTGATAATATCTAAGTCAATAACATATAATGTGAGTGGAAACAATATAACTATCTTCTATAGTAATATTGCTAAGAAACTCTAATTACATTATTATAATAATAAAACTGAGAAAGATGGGCATATTTAGTGCTCATTGTATATACTTTGTTTTTAATATTTGCGTACATCAATTTTATTACTATTAAATGAATATTATAGGTAAATACATAATAGGTATATTGAAATTTAAGAGTCATATTTTGTATACATAAAGTTAACAATTGTATATGTCTATGTGTTTGTTAGCTTTTGATCTTTAGTATTATTATAGAATTATTAAAAAACACACAAAATAAATCAAAATTTTGAAACATTTTGAAAATAAATGAATACTAGAATAAAATTAATGTATTAAAATTGAAAATAGTACAGTACACTTCAAAAGATAATCTATTAGACTAATATTAAAACACATTTATCTGTTATATATGTAGGTTATATATGCAAGCTCTAGCAAGCATGTTATATTTAAACTAAAATAACTCATATAGTATGATTAAATGCTATATTAAGGAGTGTTATAGCTTTCATTTTAAATTTATCTTTGCAGTTGTTTTGTTTGGATAAGTATACAACTGTTTCCGAATTATATATTACATTTTGATTTGGTTTCAGACAATGCAGTTGTTGACCAATTTATCTGAATGATTCAGGTTTTAGGATTCAGAATCTTAAGTTTTACCTTAAAATGACACAAATGTTAATCACCCACACCAAGAATGAAATGTTAATATAATTGTCGGTATATTCCTCTAGGAGCGTTATTATTTGTTTGCTCTCCCTTTATAATTATATTTTTGTTATTTTAGTATATTGTAATTGTTCCAATCGAAAAAATAATAACATTTAAAATAGCAAAACAGCATAGTAAAGAAAGCGCAGTGCAAAATACTGTTTAGTAACTAATTGAATCCGAAAATTAGGTTAATAGTCACATATAGCTGGACGATCTCATGTTTCTGACCAAGTTAAACTATTTTAATTTGTATTTGTCTTTTTAAAATGGATCAATTTGTCTGCTCGATCAGAATTAAAAGTGTTTGAGCTAAAAATAAATTCAATATTACTTTGAGCCGAATAAAACGCAAAAATATTTCTTCTGTGTACATTTTAAGAAGTTCTTCGAGAGTTCGGTTTGTTATAAATCGATTAAAACTGGATTCGGGTTCCTGAATAATTCAATAGTTTTCAACAATAAGATTTATTTCACTTATTTCGACTTCGTTTATGTTTCTGATGGAATTTCAGTTCAAATTGTAGGTCAAATTCCAAATTATTTACATCATTTCAAGAATTACGTGTACGAGCAATACTCAGGAGGTATGTTATTCACCTTGAACGGAAAACTGTACGTTCACAACCACTCCAAGTATTTGTATCAAATTAATAATAATAAACTTAAACTAGTAAATAGAAGCCACAAGAACAAATATTACTATCAATTTTGTGATAAAACGTACTGTATTTATTTAAATGGAATCTACTCCGTTCAAAACAACAACTTAAAATAACTAAAATTAATATTAAAAGTTGATTAAATGAAAATTTTATTCAACTGCGGGGGTACACTAATAGTCAACGGATACAGCGAATATCAAACACATGTAGTAATCTTAAATATGCTAGATGGAGAAATAAAACCAGTTATGGATTAACACTAAGAGTGAGGGTTGAGCCCCTCGAATTACAAAGAGAGCTTCCAGTGAGTACTTGTATTATATTATACACACATAGGTGGTAACGTACCCAAAAATTAATTTTCCACTCCATGAAGTTGATGATGCTCGACACGTGAATTTTGAAAATAATCAATATGAATGGATTCTATTTCAGCATCAGGTACCTTGGCTCAGGGTGCAATCATTTATTGTACTAATTATATTATCTTTTGCATTCATATTACTATTTATAATTTTAGCACTCGATCTAATCGAGACGTATGAGAAGAAAATTTGGACCTGCATAGTTCATTTTACAGAGTCAGTACAATATTAATGTTGTCGAAGATAACTTATCTAAGTTTTATAGCTTTGAAAATGGTAATGGTATATTCGAGGAGATGAATATTTATTGGAAATTAGCAACAATGAACTTCTTCTAATAACAAATTTTTAGCTTTACCAGATATTCTATTCATAATAGTTGAACAAGTTTGTAGTCGGTTCACTTTCACTAAAATTAAAATGAACTTCGTGATTAAATAATAGTTACCTGAAGCAACTTTGCCGCGTCTAATGGATAAATATAATATTGGCTACGAAAATAATCTTTCACAAGAATAGTAAATACAACTTCAATCTGTAATACGAGAAACTCAAACACCTGACTTTGAAGTAGAAGAATATATTAATGTTGTTCCATAGCTTCGAGTTTGCTACTTTAAGTAAACTAAGATACAACTTCTTCATAAACGTGGAATCACTGACGGAGCTAACTTCATTTTGTTCAGACAAGCGCTTGTAGAAAGATCAATTTTTCATCCATTTAGGGTTACTTATTTTCCAGCATTGGAACTATACTGCCTTATGCATCTTGTTGTACAATTTCCATGCCTTCTACTGGTTCAAGTTGAACATCATAATCTGAAATTTTACAATTTTCATCAGATTCTGCTAGGATTTCATTCACTTTGTATTGCTTGCTGTAACTTTCGTCTTCACATGTAACCGTGTATTTAATAGCCCTACCAACTCAATTGATTCTAAACAGTTCATTTTAATTTCAATTGGACCAAGCCACCGTAGGAAGGGAATAAATACAAGAATTAATTAGAAGGATAAAACTAAATCAATACCTCCTGGCTTCATTAATGGCTCAAGTTTGCCAAGCGAGTTACAGGTGGAGACAACCGGAATACCAGCTATTACCCTTATATCTCGCAGCAAAAATTTTTCAGATGGTTTTAAATTATATTATAATTATTAAATTGACGATTGACAGCTTCTGAGGAAATAAAATATTTTATTTCATTCAAAATGGCATTTGATCAAAATTCAATTTTTGGAGCGTGAGATGGTAAATCAATATACGTCGCGGAAATAGCATTATAATGCATGTATGTCTTGGTTGTATGATACCACTTGCTGTATTATTCGATACAAAAATACCACCTCAGTGTTAATACTAGAAATCAATGATACACTTTGATCTTTAAAAATTATTAACACTCGGGCCAATAGGAGTACAACTAAAAGTCTAAATATTAAATTAATACTTCGGATAGGATTTCATTTTCAGACTAACATAGTATTACAAGAATTACCAACTTACAAGATAGATTCATTATAGTTTTGAGCAACTCATTAAAAACATGCACATTTCATTTTCTTACTAATTAGAATTACATTAGCAGAAAATTGATGAAGTTACGCTAAAAATATAATTCAACTAGTAAAGTGTTAATGAAAGCATTAATGCATTAGTTTAAGTTCAAAAGTTGATGGTAAATAGTTTTTAATTTGAGGCATAGTGTTGTTAGTGAACATTATTTATTCTTGTTCCCATTTATAATGATTAATATATTAATATCAATATATTAAACATACAAGTATGTACGATAGCCATACAATAGTATAATAATATAAAAATAAATGTATTAATTCCAAATTTAGTTTTAGATTTAAATTGCTATTTATTCTATCGAATTAATATTAAAATATTTGTATATATTATGTTAATAATATGAATACACAATCATCCACTTCTCAGAATGGATACAATACATTAAGTATCAATGGTTGATCTCGTAGAAAGTTCAAACGATTAAATTTCTTTTTCCCACGATACTATAATTTATATGCAAGACGGTAAGCCTAAATTTATTAGCACAAAATTGTTTGATAATGATTTGGAATTCAATTCATCAAGTTCATGTGCGGACTTGTTTTCCAGACCAGCACCAGCCAAACCAGAAAACTTCTAGAAAATTCTATTTTAAATAGACGAAGAAACTAGCTTTGACCTATTCAAATGAATTTAGATTGTTATTTTGTTCCAGCTTATGTTGTTACTTTTATTATTCATAATAGTATAATACAAATAAGGTGTACTATTTATAAATATAGAACATATAATTTCTAATCAATTCTAAATACTTAATTTCTTATTGAATTGCATCACACGATTTACATGTACGCTTCACCTTCAATCCTGCATTCGTTAACACCGCGAATCACACGGAAATATCCATTTTCTCCCCATGCAGTTCCGAGTGAATTACGTGCAATCCAATATGGTACTCCGTTTTCTTAACCATATCCAACAAGAGTTACGATAATGCCGCCAAGACTGTATCCAAATTGATGCTGGTATATTCCATCAAGATAGTACATGAAATCTTCATACACTTAAAAATATGTAGTAACAGTTCCCTGATTCAATGCAGCTTTTATGTCTTCTTCACCTCCGACGAAAAAATATTATTCGGATTTCTGTAATTCAATAGTTGAAGCATCATCACATGCTATAGGACATTTTCCTTGTAAATTTGTGTGTCCAGATTTATACGAAACGCACTTTAAAGTAGGAACGCCAGTTTTCTCTAAGAACTTAAGACCTTGAACCAGAAAAGCTCCGTCACAACCTTAATCACCAAGACCACATGATATTAGGTATTGTTCTGAGTAACTGATCCTATGCTCGGCTTATTGTGATATACAGTGATTGTCTGAAAACTAACCAACAGTTTAGAAAGCAAGGGTTGAGCCACATTCACCATGATCATGAACCCTCAAACACCCCGGTTTCTCATTTAGCCAACTGAATTCAATTGGAATGTCAACATTAACTTAATAATTAGGAAGTACGATAAACGGCCACTTTACGTTAAGAATGGAACGAACTTTTTGAGAAGTTATATTTTTGAGACGGTCTGGAATTCCAGGAGTCCATGTCATGTCAGGAAGATTTTTAAGTCTTTCTAGCACAAATTAACTATGGAATTATTTTGCCACAATGCTGGTTATTATAAACATCAACTTGTAAAGTGGAAATAATCTATTTAATTAGTACTCAAACGATATATGTTATATATTTATTCATAGAACTGAATTAAGATTGTCATATATACAACTATTTTAGATACATGGTATGTATACACATATTTTTCAAGTTTGAAATATGTTTTTTGGTTGAAACAGTAAATGCTAGCTAAAACCTTCATTTGAACCCATATATTCCCAAAACGGGGATAAAAGTTAAAAGTATTAGTTAGTAATTATTATTTCATCTAAATATTATTACTAGGTATAATTTTTATAAAATATTTCATTTCTAAATCATAACAGTACCACTTCACTTGATGAAAGTTAAAAGCAACACTGTAAATACGTGTTCAGAGTGAATCACTGCTTAAACCATCGCTAAAAACAAGTATTTCCCAACACGGGGGTGATGTAGTGCTATATTAAATTATGTAATTATATTCTTCATTTTGTATTAGTAATATTAGAAGAATTGTGCAAATTGCGAAATAATAGACTCGAAAAAGCTCTATAAATGTTATTATTGTCTAAATATTATAATAATGCATCGATATTATTTATATTGTCTTATATGCTTAATTATGTTCAGCATTTCCAGCATATCCAGTGAATACCAGCAACAAGTAAATGTCTTTATTTTTATCTTGTAGATAATAAGAATTATTGTTATTTAGCTTTATGACACAAGAAAGTCCGTTGGGTGAAAGTTATAATTTCTTGTTTCTAATCCAAAATTATATTTTGTATTTGTAAACTTGTAGATAACGAGCACGATGATAAAATACTACCTTAAGCTCTGCAAGTACCAGCTGGCCTTCGTGGTCTTCTAGTCCTTGCTGAATAATCTAGACCAACCTAACTCACTAAATACTCTTCTAATTGTGCTCTACGAAATCACTCTGAGGATCATCATCACCATCTTGGACGCGAAGCAGTGCTACATCTCAAATCTAAGAAAGACCCAGATGAAGTACCTCGTTTACGTTCACTCTCTGCAGTACACCAGAATGAACACAAAGCAGCTCCATTCGGGCGTTCTTCTGAAGCTTTTGAAGCTGGTTGACTTCGGTTCGTGTCCTGGGTTAGTAATTGCTGTTTGTTCTATTTTAATGTTTTACAGTCCATTAGATTTTGTGTTGTACTTCGTGGCTTGCAATATTAGCTCCGGCTCTGTGTTTCTAGCTCAGCTCGCGGACACTATTGTTAACATAGACAAGCTCTCAAGGCTCAGTATCGTGTTGAGAATACCACTGCTGGTGTTTTAATCAACTCAGCTAAGAATCAAAGACAACTTCAAGATTCTCGCCGCGAACCTCCAGATGTCGGTGGTGGAGTACTACCTACTCAACACCTCGGATTCCTGCAGGACGTGCACGGTCCTCTCCCAGCTGTGTTTCTGACTGATTGCTACTTTTGAGATTCCATTATCTATTTATAGAACATGCTCGTGTTTAATATAAGCAGCACATATCAATATTTTAATCTGAGGTTCGATCAGTTTTTCTAATGGGATCGCTTTTTGAAAACACTTTTGATTTGTGGGTATTTGCTACTCACAGTTATTCCGGCGAGGATGTTTTCAGAGTATTTCCGCTCCATTCCTTTATATGGAATCAGCCAAAGTATATGCAAGCGGAAACTACATGCGCAGCGACGTGAAGTGCAAGGCCTGGACCCAGAGCCAGATAGACGTGCTCCTGGAGGCTGTCTCCCACCTCGGCAGCGACTGGAGGGCTATCTCCCAGAGATACTTCCCAGAGAGAAACCCAAACCAACTCAAGTGCAAGTACAACTACGTCATGAGAACCCAGAGTGATAAGAAGAAGGCACCAGTAGCAGCTCCACAAGTGAGCCTGAGCCACGACTCGATAACGACAAGTTAGTTGCAGTCGAGCTGGACCAGCAGCTTCCAGAACGAGCTCAGCTTCGACCAGGAGCTGATGCCCTTCGACTTCGAGATGTTTGAATGATGTGTTTTAGTTATTACCAGTATCACTAAAAATATATATATTGAACTTTTTGTTTGGAATGATTGGCATGAACAATAACGAAACCAACGATGTAATATATTGTATAACTAATAAGTATCAATGAGACCTCAACAAATATATTTTTATGATTTAAAATCGAAATTGTGGAATGTTTAGCTTGTTTTATAAATGTGTTTTATTGTTAATCGGAGTGTTTTAATTGTATTTTACCTATTCTTTGTTATTTTATAGTTATTTTTGTTCTGTTTGTGGATTTGGAAATTACACGTTGACCCAATCATGTTAAAGTTATGTAAAAGTAAAATCTGCTTATTTTTGTATGATAACAATAGTGGTACTTTTTCGCCTCAAACAATTCTGAGGTTCTATTCGCTTGTATTTTGATAAAATATTTATTGTTTCAGTTTACTTATGTGTATTCATTGGTAAATACATAAATTAGGTCAACACACCAAACGTCGTCTTCTCAAACGTCATAGACTCAAAAATACGTTCATTCCGAACCAATACAATACACCCGGAGCGACATCAGCTGTCAGCAGTGGACTTCCGAAGAGATAGAATAGCTCAAGAGAGCGTACAAGATTCACGGAAGCAACTGGATTTTGATCTCCAAGCAGTTCTTCCCGAACAGAACGCCGAACCAGCTCAAGTGCAAGTTCAACTACGTCAACAGGCAAGAGCGCAAACGGGACGACCTTAAGATGCTCGACGATATTCTACAGGCGGTTCTCAACCCAAAGTGAGTTGAACGAACTGATAAATACAATTCCTCATGATAAAAGAAGAAAATAATGAAAGCAAATATTTTAGCAGGTGAGATTATATATTATATTTCTTTATTATAATAACAGTAATATTTTATAACTTTTTTTGGAATTCAGGAGTGAAATTTTATAAATATTATGCGTTCATTACCTCTCGAAATATTAAAGTAAAATAATATCACAATACAGCTTTCATTTCATTTATCACATTTAGTTCATTTTTGATCATAATTCAATTTTCATAAATGTTATATTCAATCCCTTGTTGTAATTATTTGTTCATCTACGCAGTATACAATACCTCTCACATTATTGCATTGAACGAGATATTACAATAGATACTTACGAAAAATTCAAAATTGAATTTTTGTATGTTCATAAATGTTTACTTTTAGCAACCTAAATAATCATGGGCATTTTCCGGCAATTCAAAAATATTTTCATAATTCGTTTGAAACGTAATAACAGCACATTAAAAAATATTTCCATCATAACGATTTTTCCAATTATCAACATTTTCGTAAACTAGTAAGTTTTGATAGTTGTGATATTTTTGTAATAATATCATAAAATCTTCTTCAAACGATACGTGCATAAATTGCAACATAAGATCCCTTGCACTCTTTGTATTGTTAACTTATTCAGTATTTGCTCGAAATTTAGTTTAATATGAAACGATATATTAATGCTCGATAGAACTAAATTACTATATTAATTATTAATACCAATATGTAAAACGAATACTATAATAATATATTTAATTATTACTACAATTTGATTTCAGTCGAATTTTATGTTAAACTAATTAAACTGGAATCAGGTTGAAATCTGAATAGAGTTAATATTATTAGGTACATAATAGTTTGAAAGCACTATATCAAGAAAATGTATAAGTTGCTAAAGTTACATGATTTGTTAAAAATGAAAGTTTTTAAATTGATTATTAAGTGTATTAATACCACCAAGCGTGCATATTATATATTCTATTGAATACTTTGAACTAAAAATACTGGACATAATATATAGGGTTCAAGCTTTCTATTATAATTAGTAGTTGAATTATTATTACAACTCTGTGTCGCAGAATTGAAAGTTTTAGGTTCATTAATTTACTACTTTCTACACTTAACTAATTATATTAATCGCAAAATCAAATATTATATTTTGCTCCTTGTGTTCTAATACGAAATAAATATATATAATAAAAGGAAGTGGTAACAAACTTTTGAAGAAACTTTTGAACTCTTTTGATACTAAATAACATATAATACTTATTAAAGTTATTATATTTCCTCAGCAATGTTCGAAATATTTGTTTCAGCTGTTGCAAATTAATGATTTGATGTTAATAATAAAGAAATAGTAGACATCACTGAATATTATTATTACTTATTAAATTAATATCTTAATAAATAGATCCATTTATTCACAGTATGAATAATTGGACACATAATTCAGAATATTGTCTAACTTGAACCAAGCGCTCAGCTCTCGAAACTATTACAACCAATTATTTTAATAATTCAACCAAGTCATTTAAGCGTATATAACTAAATTTAAAGGCGTTAACATTTGTTTCTGAAAAATGAAAATTCGCTATTTTCAAAAGTTCTTTGTTCTTCAAATTAAATTATATAAATGGAATCCTAGAATCTCATCAGTTGCTATATTGTTAAATTACTGCAATTTTTTGTGAATTGCCGGAAAACACAAATCAATTTTTAATATCTAACTGAACCCCATTTCTTGTAGCAATTAGAACAAGAAAATTAAAACCAGACAGAACAATAGATGGGTTTCTGCCATCGTTTAGGAAAGACTATAAACAAGCTTTTGGTGGCTTAAATTTCATTGAGTATTAGTAGTTCTCTACTAAAAACTCTATTTTACCAGACGACTCTTTACAAATTAAAGGCAAAACGAAACTGATACCGTTATGATTTATATGATCGATTTCATGGGAAATTTATCACTGGTTTGCGTACAATATCAATGAATCACTTGATATAGTTACGATTAATAATCATTTTTGATGCGGAAATTTTGGAGTGTGATATATAATTTTAATAAAATTTTACTTTATTATTCGGGGCTAAGGTAAAACGAATTCATTCAATTAATTGCAACCCGCCTACTAATCTCGGTCCCAACTCGATTACTGTTTATAATACAATGAGATAAACAACTGTATAATAAATATTTCACTTAAATAGGTCGAAGCTGCTATCAGACACTTGAAATAGTTGCATATCATCTTTGTCCATAGGGAAGTATGTTGGCGATTCACTAGTTTAAATCATGTTTGAACTCGAAGATAGCAATTCGGTCAGAGGTGTGAAATACTTCGTATTTATAAATATGGTCTTCCCACCTTGGTAATATATGATGGTGTCATGTTTAAACGACACTTTGTTAATATTAGATTGAACGAATTCAATACTGTTGTTATTCATTGAAGTGGAAAGTTGTATATTGTCGTCTAATATAATAATATAGAATTATTTGCATATTTGTGTAATAATATAATTCAAATAATATAATATGGTTCGAATCCATCTTTTAATATTATCAATTAACGTTTCCTCTAAGAATTAGCACATATAAATTTAAATATTATAATGATATTTAATCTTATTACTACCTATTGATTTAAACAACATCAATCATTATTAAACATTTTAAGTTGTGTCTTTTAAGTCTGTATTAATTATTCATCTAGAATTATCCTTAAAAAATCTTTGGATTTCTATTGTAATAACTATTTTCCGTGCATGTAGTATATATGTATCCGTAAAAAATTATTGGGAACTTATTTTTCAATTAAGTGTAATATCAATTAAAATATGAGAATTATTATATATTTCACTTAAACAGATCGAAACTGCTGTCAGATAAATAAAACAGCTGTATTTCGTCTTTGTCCAAAGCTAAGTAAAATGTTGTTTCATGTTTTGAAATCAAATTTGAACTAGAAGATAACTAATCTATTAGAGGAACAAAATATTTGGTATTCACGAATGTAGTCTTACCTCCCGTGTGAAATATAATGGTATCATGGTTGAACGATACTTTGTTGATGTTGGATTGCATGAATTCAATGCTGTTATTAATCATTGAAGTGGAGAGAAAATAAGTGATATCCTAAAATCCGTCAAAACTGCATAATACAACTATATAATATTTTACAATAATTTGATTCAATATAGTTGATTTATATAGTTCGAATAGTCTTTTATTTAAACTTTATATTAACAGTCAAAACCTTCCAAATAAATATAATTGTTATTTAATCACGCTATCTAATCAGTATTCGATAGCGAGATTCAAAATAATATAGTCAAATACAATCAATCAATATATTATGTACATGTATTTTTGATCGTAATATGTTAAATAATTGCACCCTTGATATATCTTATTCACTCCAACTAAACAATTAATAATTCCTAAATTATCTCAACTTCTTTTTATAAATTCTTTTTATAATGGTAAAATATTTTTAAAACAATAATAACTATATATTTCACTTCAAATAACATTCTTCATCTCTAAATTAAGATAACAAATTAATTATTTTATTGGTAAAAACTATTTAATGATGTGTTTATAGTTATTATTAGTTTAAACAATACTTTATAACTCTTTATTATTCCAAATACATTATATTTCTTAATCTTTTAATACGTCTTGCAGAATCATAGATTTTATAAATATTATCTATCTTTTTTGAAAATCTGATATCTTCTTCAGTTGCA
This sequence comes from Hexamita inflata, assembly GCA_963988835.1. Classification (NCBI taxonomy): domain Eukaryota; phylum Fornicata; order Diplomonadida; family Hexamitidae; genus Hexamita; species Hexamita inflata. Next base: position 183,399 of record CAXDID010000623.1, on the reverse strand, counting down.
TCTTATTGGGGATAAAGGTCTAAAAAATAAAATGGATCAGAACTTTCATTAAATATTGCATCCATTACATTCTCTGCTATTTCTAAATTTATAACTTTATTATCTTTAAGTTTAATATTTTAAAGAAATTTAGCTCCTTTTAGAGTTGATATATCAACAATTAAATTATTACATAAATCAACATATTCAAGATTTTATAGTTCTTTAAGTGGCCTAACATTAACGATTTTGTTCTCATAAATGTGAAGTATTTATAGTTTCTTTAAGTTATTGAGTGCTGTAATGTCAGCAATTTCATTTTTCTCAAGATAAAGTTCAAATAGCTTTGATAGGAATCTTAGTTAAGAAATATCAACTATTTAATTCCCGCTCAAATCAAGGTACGTTAGATTAACTTGGTTCTTCAATTAGTTTATCTGTTAAATGCTTTTCAAAGAATTATTTTACAAATCAAGATGTAACAATTATTACATATTTACAAGCGTTATCCTTTCTAGTTTGCATTTTTTAATTGATAATTCCATCAATTACTTTAAACTCACAACTGGGACTATATTGCAGCACTCACTAATATTTATTTCACTTATTTTAGTTTATGTCACAAAATCAAGGTCAGTTAGTTCTGAGCACCATTATATTTCTAATAATCGTTGTTTTGCAACTTTAATATTAAATTTTTTGATCATTTTCTTATTATATGCTTCATTTTGCTAAAGCATTTGGTGTGGTCGAATCTTAAATCAATCTAGTATCTCATGTAAAATTTGAAGTTATTATATCCACCTCACTTCACCATGAATTCGTCAACTTTGTCCGTTTTCTTCTTTTCTTCCTTCTTCTTGGCCACCTTGTACTCGGTGAATATGGTGAGGTACATGCACGCGCAGAAAACGGCCCCAACGATGAAGCAGACGATCTCGAAGTACATGAACACGTCCGTGTAATCTGCGTTTTGACCGAGTGCCGTTTGAATTTGAACGCAGAAATAAATTCCTCCGGCTATCCTCAAGGAGCCCATTATGAGTGGAACGTAAAATCCACCCGTTAAAATGGAGAAGGAAACTGGAGCGGATTGAATCGAATCGGTTCCGAACCAGAGGGCCGTTTGAGTTAAAAAGTTCTTGTACGAACCGTTTTCGTAGTAAGCTTGGAGTTTTGAGTCCGTGAACCTGCAGAAAATGATTTGGAAGATGATCTCGGGCTTCAACACCAGTAGAATGCACAGGGCCTCTGATATGAAGAGGCCAGCTAAAGTGCCGTAGGAGAGGATCGCGCGCATCTTGGAGTAGTGCTTCGTGTGGAAGAGGATCGGAATCACGGTCATAATCGCAGCCTGAGCACCCTTGGAAATCAATGAAATGGTGAGCTGGCAGAACATGTAAATGTAAATATCAATTGTAATGGATTCTTTCTTGGACGCCTCAGTTAAGGATAAAATCTGATGAATGGCGGTCATGTAGACTATTGGTCTTGAGAGGTAATAAATGGCATACGGGAACATCATACCAATGTTCTTGAAAACGGGCTTCCAATCCTTCTTCTGGGGCTTAATTGAGATTTTAGTGCTCTAATCCGCATCAAGATGAATACGAGTGCTGAAAATAGTTCCCTTGTACAAAGTAATCATAATCACCACATAAACCAAAATTTCTGCAAATGGCTTCGCAAAACCGGATGGCCACACGTCAATTGTGGCACCGGCTTCTCTGGTGTAAAAGGAGTATATAAATGTGAACAGGAAGAACTACAACATTAAAGTAACAACTTTTCCAGATAAGATATAAGTGTACTGCTATTTGTAGCTGAATAAAGAGTAAATTGTTGATCTAAACGGGCCTATTAAACCCAATACAGTTGATAACAAATATCTAGCTCTGTAATCATTTTATACTTCCATTATACTAAATAAGAAGGACTAAATTGCAGGCAATACTATCAGTATTAACGCATAGAACATATTTGTTATAAATTCAATTCTTAGCTGTTCTGGAACGCTGTTACCATTTGCATATGTGGCCATTTTTTAATTCGCAAAGTACTATTCAAAAAATTCAGGCAATTCATATCCAGCGAAGAATAATATTGGAAATATTTTAATACAGTTGGAAATATGCTCATACCCTTTAAGTGATGTTAAAATATATTGTTCTTAATGGATTACAAACATTGCCGGAAGATAGTAAATACATTGACACATGAGGGCCTTAAGTAATAACTTATAAAATGATGATTGAGTCAATTAGTCCATGTTAAAAACAGATTGAGCTGCTTTCGGCTCATGTGATTCATTTTGCATTTGTGGCGTGGAATAATAATAATTATCAGAACAAATAAAAAATATAAATATTGTACAAAATTTTGATATTAATTTTACAAAATGTTAACATTTCAGGATTATAATACATCAAGAAGTATAGAATAGACGTGCTATTGTTATAAAGCTATTGATTTTCCATCTCACGCTCCAAAAAATTTATTTAGATCAAACGCCATTTTGGGATAAATATATTATTTGAACATCTAATAAAATTGCTTCTAACTATTTGAAAGTAAAAATTTAATTTGAATCCATCTTCGTAACTTTTCCTAAAAATATTTTGGTGATATTGCATTCTAAAACTGTTTCAACTTATAACTTGGTAGACTTACACATGCCGTCTAAAAATGATTATATTGAGAAAATTTGATTTATGAAAGGTAAAACATTTCAGATTTCTATTTCAAATAATAATACTAAGTTAATATTCATAAGTTTTAATAATATAATTAGTTAAGTTAATAATACTTCTTAAAATGGGTCAAAACCAGTATGAATTAGTTAAGAATACGAGTTACGTGATATTGATTATTTTTATTATATTAGGAAATGTGATCATCAGAGAAAAAGGGTGACCAGTATAGACGTAATTTACGGAGTGATGTCTTCATTTTTATTATATTTAGACAGCTACAAAAATTAGTGACTCTTATGAACAATGATTAACTCTTAATATTCGTTGTTCCCTGATCTAAATTAGATCATCTAATAATACTGTAGCTAGTTAACACATAAACAAGATTATTTATGTATTACTTGGACTTTCCGGATACAGAAATCTAAACATGCATATTCTACACAGACATCAAGTATATCATATTATTTGTGTTTCAGATATGATTGTGTATCTTGGGACACTCCATTCTTTATTTGAAATCACAAAGGATATTTGTGTATTATATTGACAATAATGAGACTGTTGTGTGATGTTATAAAGTTAGTTTCAGGTTCAACAAAAAGAACAAATCAATCACATTTAAAAGGAAACACGTAGCCTTTTTCTCAATAAATCTCTATATTTTGGTGTCAACTCCACTCCAAATGAATCTAAACTTTATAACCTCTCTTTCCTCGTAGTAGAATCCGAAAGTTGCCTTTAACATGGTCCTGTTGAACTACAAGCTTCCGTCTTGGTGGTAGAACACGTTAAAATATGCAACACAGATTATAGTTGCCGATGGTGGTGCGGAGCAGTTCAAGCACACAACGCTCTAATTACAGGATAAGACGATTATAATGGGCGATTTCGACTCAATCTCTGAGCAGACCTAGCTTGATTTATAATAACGCGGTTACAAGTTCATTTCAACACCCGATCAGGACCACACTGACTGCGAGAAGGCCGTTAACATGCTCCCGAACACCCTTCCAATTCTAGTTCTGGGTGCTCTCGGGGGCCGTTTTGACCACTCACTTTACAACATTTCAATTTGTGCGAGACAGTTCACACTGAACAAACGCATTTTCATGGTGGACGCTGATAACATTCTGTTCGTTTGCAAGGGGGCCAATTAAATTTAAACGGGTCCTCATAATACAGTTGGGTTGTTCCCGCTCAAGGGAAAGACGAAAGTTTTAACTAAAGGGCTGAAGTGGGACGTGGACGGAGAAATTGACTTCATGGGCCTGGTGAGCGTATCAAATAAAGCGGTTAATGATTAGTTCACGGTTGAAAGCGAAGAAGAAATCGGGGTCACTGGAAGCTGGTGAGAATTTCAATTTGACTACTTTTATAAATATTCTTTTGGTTGAATATATTTATATGTATTTATGAAAATATAGTTATTTAACAGATGCGGTATTCCATCAAAAACATATATGTTAGTAACTTTAACTTCACAGTTGTATCAACGCTTCTTCTTCAGAAAAATATTATCGTTATAAATAATATTAATTAAATTATTATATTGATTTGAGCGGGAATTAAATAGTTGATATTACTGAGCTAAGATTCCTATCAAAGCTATTTGAACTTTATCTTGAGAAAAATGAAATCGCTGACATTACAGCACTCAATAACTTAAAGAAACTATAAATACTTCACATTTATGAGAACAAAATCGTTAATGTATATCAGAAAAACGAGGGGAGGTAGTTTCTATAAAATTGGTCTGGATAACAATAATGTATTATAACATTTTAACTACTTTAAACCAACATAAACTAACATTCATCATCAACTTCTTATACAACTTCTATTATATGTTAAGATTGAACCAATATGTATAATGAGCATGGTTGACAATTCTTACTGCTCATTAAACACATAGATTCGATATGAATGGCAAACCTACTGGGAAATATACCATATTGTAAATAGAACTCACTTAATTATCGAATTGATGAGGACCAATGAGTTACAAAAAATTTGAATAATCTTACTGAACTACGTACGTTAGAGCTTTTTACTCAAACACACTTGGATCCTCAGTGTAATACGCTTAAGATTCATGCATTTTATTTATAGAAACTATTTTAACTATTTGTTGTATAGGAACCACAAAAACGTAATAAAGTAAATATAGCACCAACACAACAGGAAACCCACAGATGGCTACAATTGCCTTTAGCACATCCGAACATTCCCTCTTTCCTCTCATGTGAAGTGATATTTATCTAAATGTTGTTTCTTATTAAGCATATAAATGTTATACATTTGAAATTTCTTCTTTTGAAATTTACACTTCAATTATTAATTGTAATGATTACAATATTATAATTATTATAATATTAACAGTTACTGTGAACTAACAGTTCGTGTTTGAAGTAAATATAATATGTTAAAAACTAAAACCATCACTTTGCATTTGCTACATATTTTCACTACTAAATCATTAGCTAAACGGACTTATCGAGCAAAAGGTCCGTATTATTCTGAATGTGTTAACATGGATATTAAACATCAAACAATTATACATTAAATGCGTTCGGATTATCTCTTTTGTAGTATTGATCGGTATCGTCAAACCATACCGGAATATCGTCAATTGTGTCAACTAGCTCTTGCCTGCTTGGGCATTAGCTCACCGTTTTTGAGTATGCCCGCGATTAAATTTGGGTTTGAATCCTAGTGGCTAGTTTTGAAACGTTTCTTTGGTTTATGGTGAACATTTTCTGCGTTGGAACGCAGTACGAACGCATACTGGCTCTTAACTTGCAGTCGAATTTGAATAGTTGTAATTACTTTGGTATCCATGATTCCAAGTTGGATTATAAGATGATGAAACTTGAGTACTACTGCTGTGTGCAATAAATAGTGAATGACCTGAAATTTTCTTGTTTCGGGGCGCAATACGCTAAATTCAATATGTTTCCACTGCTTAAAATTTACTCAATCTGGTTCAAATTGTCCTTTTAATATTTTTGGATATCCTCCTTAAATATGTAGTTAGTATCAAGTCTTAATGGTTTTAAGCGGTTATCACTGCTGAATTCAGTAGTTAGAGAAAGATCGTACAAATTATTATCGTTATAATCATTAAAAACAGGTAACGTCAGACTTAATTGAGTATTGTAGTTTGTATCGATAATTTAAGAGTACGTATCAATTTTTTACTTATTTAGCAGAACAATAATAAAACTAAAAATTAAAGTTACCATCGAAATAACCTAAGCCCAAAAGTATTTATTATGAACATAATTTTCTTATTTATATTCACTTATTGAAATTCTGTATATACTCTGTTAAATGCGCTAACTTCTTGTTGTAATATTTGGATAAATAGTGTCTAATAATGTGAGATTTTGAGGAATATTTTTTTAGTAATTTTCTAAATCTGTTTGCTTTTAGATTAGAGTTTTATATTTTGGTGAATTAGGTATCTGTAAATTTTATGCAATAACCAAAAATTCATTTAAGATGCTAAATTCTTTGATATATATCTATCCACTTAAAAAATATTCAGAAGTTGCATTTATAATAATAGTTCTTTCAAAAATTGCTGAATTATTGTAATCCTCATCTGATAGCAATCTTGAAAAACGTGTTGTATTCTTGTTTACTATAAGTGTAAATTCGTTGCTTAAACTTCTTTAGTAAGCTGTATCCCAAAACTTATTATTTTTTGTACATATCAATTGTGCAGTTTAGCCAGTTATATTAATTAAGCTTAGTATAGACGTAATTTACGGAGTGATGTCTTTCTATCCACTTAAAAAATATTCATTACTATTGCATTTTGATACTCTTTCTGGCATTGAGTCTTCTAATTGTACATATTTTACTTACATGTACCACTTCAAACATCATTGAGTTCTTGATAAACTAGTCTAGCGTTTTACTGATCATTTAAACTGAGATTTATCTAATTATTGGGCAAAAATATTGAGAATTTTTGTGCAATCCAAAATCTTACTATGAGTCTCACAGTTTTCATGATTTGTGTTCATTCGTAAAATATTTAGTTGGTAGAGTTCATGGTAGCCTTAATAGGTCGCCTCTGACACAATAAAAGGCACCACCAAACATTGTCGACAAAAGTTTGCCGTTTTGTAGACACCCACTAAAATGCTTAAGATTTATAAGTTTGCTTGAGACTAATCGTTCTTGATGCTTGATATTTCCGAGATAATTCATCCTTCTCGTATACGAACATAATAAAGAGCCAATAATCCCAAAAATTTCATTGAGATAAAAATTCTTTAAAATCTTCAATAAATATAAAAATGGGAGGTCGCAAAAAATCAGTTAACTGATTTTTTCACAGAACTGAAATCTCTTGATGGGTTTTTTTGAGAATGAAAACATTTAATATGATAATACTTAATTTAACATATTTTGTAGCAGTAACACTACAGAATGCCACACCATCGATATAAAATGACTAAATCACAATATATAGCTTAACAATAATTAAATAACACAAAAAATTATACAAATCGTCATGAATTCTATTTTTAATACAATTTGAATATTCATTTCATCTATTTATTTCTAGAAAAGTATTAAGTGCCATTTTATCTGCTATTTTCAAGTATATAAAGGATCTCATATTATCTGAGAACTTTTTTATAATGAATTTCATTACTGGTATAGTCAACTAAACAGTAGTTAATCTTCAATTTATTTTTGAATTATATAATATCGGGTAAATAGAGGTAAAAAACTTATTAATTTGAACCACTAATAAAAATTTATATTTTTATGAGTTTAATAGATACACCACTACACCAAAGCAACTCTAACGACATCGAAGATTATAAATATTGCCATAAGCTGCAAAATAATATTTACAAAATCGTTAAAAATATTTTACTACAAAGAGTGAAAGAGAAAACTTTGACATTTATGTTCGATTCAGAGGTATCTGTACACACAAATTTATTATCTCCAAAAAACACAAGTTATCAACCCTCTAGTTTAATTTAGATTTTAATGTAATTTCGGTAATATTTGTTAAAAATAGAAACACATATTATGAAATGACCTGAATATGATCATCATTTTCATTTTATGTTGGTGATGTGGCGTGTTACTGCTACAAAATATGTTAAATTAATAAATAATGTATTTAAAGTTTTCATTCTCAAAAAAACACATTAACTGATTGTGGTCCATAATTTGGACAAAATATTGGAGCGATTCAACTTTTGACCGTATACTATTTCTGTTCAGTATATACTATTGTCAGCGTAGAACACTCCAAACAAATGGACAATTATTAGAGGACTTTCGAACTAGCTTCGTGACAGCAAGTTAAACATAGTATCCACGATCTAACAACATATTTATATGCAGAAATTCTTTTGTTAGTTAAATTAAAAATTAAATGATTAAAAGCTAATTGTTCAAAATAAAATAGTGTTTAATAAACTTTTAAACCAACAACTATGATTTGTATTATATTAGCCTCACGTTTGTGTGTGAAAACGTTGAAATAGACAACTTTTATTTTTGATTGGATTCATCATGTTCATGAAGTGAAATGTTCTAAAATTAAATAATTCATTTACATATATAAATAGCAACTTAAATATTAACATTCCAAACAGATGAAATTTCACTTAAATTTTAACAACCTAAATAAGCCAAATAAGTCTATCTTTCAATGCGCTACCATTTGTCTCTTAGCCATTAGTAAGAATTTCAACTATTTTGCTTTGTCATATTTCTTCATTTATCGGTACATACCAAAAACCCACATTCAGTTAAGAGATTTCTGCTCTGTGAAAAAATCAGTTAAAAACTTCAAACATAACTAAGATAATTAGAAACGCGAGAGTAACTGTTTTAAGATGCCTATGATTCAACCTTAGACGCTGGAATGTTTAAATTTGTCTACTACAGTTAAAAACAGTGATTATTTTGAGTACAAAATAGATAAATATTTCTAGCGCTAAATAGCTCTCCATCTTCTTTTTACGAGTAGTGTACGATAATAAACAAATTTTGATTAACCAACTCTAACTATAATTATCAGTTAATGTTTACGTTTACAATTAAATGATTCCATTTGGAAGTGAAAGGTGTATACACAGTAGATAAAAGATTATATTAAATTTTTGCAGTTATGTTAATTTATGTACCAGAATATCAATAAACAAAATATAAACCACCTCACTCCTTTCCTTGACAGAGTCGCATTTACTTTGCCCGTCACTTTACACATAAATACTTGTTAAAATTATTATTAGAACTATTTTAATGTAACTAATTATATCAGCGTAATTTCAAATTAATATTTAATATTAAAATTGAAGAGTTTGTATTCGAGGTACTGTGGGTACACATATCAATTGCAAACATAATTCGAGCTCATTTGAAGTGAAATAAATTTAACATATATTTACTAGATCAATGATAACAACTTACACCGTGCAAATATTTTTGGTTTCAATACAGAAATTATACAACTTAAAATATACGTTTTTAGGCCAAAACAGCCCAAAATCAAAAAAAATATGAAGCTCGAAAATTAATCAATTATAACTTACTACGTCAATGCAATCATTTATTAAAACAGTTCGATTATCTACGGAAGAAAACTTCCGAAGTTATCCATTTTAATGAATATATTAATTCATCTAATATAAGCCACAAAAATTACCGATTACAAACTGCTGAAGAAATAAAGAAAGCGAATAGTCTTTCTTATATTTTGTGTGAACGATTTCATTTCATCTTGATTTTAGAAGTTTAAAACTTGAAATATAATTTTTAGTTAAAGAACTGGCTACTTCGGAAGTTATCATCTTTAAAAAATTGAACTGATTCAAAGAATAAAGACAGATGTAGTAAGTAATATTATGTTAATTTTTGAGCACCAGATTTTTCCTGTTTTTGAGTCTAAGATCGTCATTTTTTGCTTCTATAATTCGAGCAAGAAACACAGTTGAATTAAACTGCACGTGTTGAAGTTACCAAAATATATTATAGTATATATTTACAAATTTATTTCACTCCAAATGAGCTCAAATTATGTTTGCAATTGATATGTGTACCCACAGTAAATATGTAATAATATGATACGGTTATCACACATCTAATACCGTGCATCTTTCTTCGATGTTGCAGTGGTTAACACCACGAAGAATCCTGAAGTAACCGAGTTAGTCGGTATCATAAAGTTCAGGATCGTGGTCACCACTTTCACCCAAGATTGTACCCCTATTTCCACGGACAATCCAATACTTGACTCCATTCTCCTCACCCCAACCAACAATGATGATAGGCTACTTACCTTAAAAACTACCTTCCACGTGTTGGTAAATACCAAAATCGTAGTAGAAAAAGTCGTAATATACGTCGAAAATGCCCAAAAGAGTGCCGTAGGTGAGTATGTTCTGCTTCATCATGTCTTCTTTGGTCATGTTGTTTCTACTGTTGTCGCATGCATCGTAATTAAATTATTTGTCTGAAGTAAATTTTATGAGAGGCATCACAGAACCATCATCGCATTTATCTGGACATGTTTTACCATATATGTTTTGATACCGGTTCTTATAACTGATACAAGCATCAGTGGTGACTCCTGTAAAACGCATGAAAAAAATGAAGCGTATGTGATGTTGCCACTGGTACAATTATCGTTACTGTAATAATTGCACGAAAGATACTGTTGTTCTGAATAGGTAACACGAACTGGATCTCTACCCCTAATACAGCGGTTGTCGCTGAATACACCCATTGCAGCAAAGGCCCAATGAGCGTAGCAAGTTTTAAGATCACGAACGAGCAGACATTCAGGTTTTTACTCGAACCAACTGAAGGAGTCTGGTATTACTGCCTTCTCCACAACTTCATTTGTTTCAATCACGACTTCTTTCTCAACCATTTCAGGCTGATCATATTCTACGTTGATGTTTCCTACCATCATTAAGATTTCTTCTTCAGACTTACCCACATAAATAGCGTGAATCGCAGGCGTCCATGTCATATCTGGGATATTCTTTAACAACTCAACTGTTTCCTCATTGAGGAAGTCAACTTGCAAAACAGCAGCAAGGATGATCATTGGTATGAAGTGGAAAACAAAATTTCATGCCACCCTATTTGCAGGCAAGAGATCCTTTTGCAATTTCCGTTTTTATAATCTATTATACTGACCAAGAAGTACACGCGGATATAAATACATTGGATATAATTACATTACAGTTTGAAAATAAAGACAGGTCTTAAACTGCAGTACAGCCGTTGTTAAAACGACGGTGTGTTTGTTAATTTCAAAATAAATAATTTGATTTAGTTAGATTCTATCCAAAATTCATATAATACACTATAAAATGATAAACAGAGAGCATATGATTATAGGACATAATGATTGAAAATTTGTGTACTGTGATTTGTGTTGTATGTATACAATAAATACATAAATATTAAAAATGCATTATGCCGTAAATTATGTCTTTATTGTTTCAATTTTCTCCTTTTCTTTCATAATAGTATTATACACAAAGAATCACACTACTTCAACATATTATCACTGTCCATTTTAAACGCATAAATCCTATAAATCTTTAAAGTCGTACGTGCATGGAGAATATTCATGCCATATCGCTCATATCATGATAACAAGTCTGTTACTTTCTCGTCGACTTGATTAGTAATAGTGGTGATTGACTATTTGTATATTTTTAATTAACTCGAGATTAATCCAACGAAATTTGTGTACGAAATAAATAATTCTGTATGAGGATAATAATTCTGTACAACTTAGAATTTGCTGATATTAGCTGAATAATGGGTATTCCATTTAAGATATTTGTAATATTGTCATGAGATGAAGAAGGAATGATTTAATTGAGTTTAAGTACTGAATATAAGCTTACAGTTTATACTCTAAACCCAGGAAATACTGGGTTTCGCAATAATGGTTTTAGCTAAACCCAGTATTGTAACAGCCTTAGTTTAGAGAGCCATTGAAGATAAAATAATTACACTCACTAGGTTAAATCTGCAGAAAAGAAGGACATTAGTTAGGTAAGTTTAGTGTTTGCTTAAACAAGGGTTTGCATTTACTTGCTCACTTTCTATATTTTGCCTCTGTTCTCGTATTGTGCATACATTAATTTTAATTAGATCTTATCATATTTAATTTTGTGTTCTGTTTTAACATATTCAAGTATTTGCTTAAAGATTTACGTTTGGCCTTGTTTATATCGATAGTAGTATTACATCATTCGGTGAGTAATATCCACTCCGAATAGTTATTGCATTATTTCCTTTTTTAGTTAGCAGCCGTATAACCCAAACTCAATATTATCTGTTATATTTTCAACAAATTTAGGTTGTTTTACTTATTGTACTTCTCCATCTAGCATATTGAGTGCAAAAACTTCTTACTCGCTTTAATATATGAGTGCTCCTCCGTTGCAAAAGTGTATTCTGATATTTTAGATTTCACTAATGTTGATCCATTTCATTGTATCTATTTCGTACCTTGAGATATGCGTTGCGTCTACGCAGTAAACTCTATCAGCGAATTGGTAGTAATATTTGTTCACGTGCTCTTAGTCAACACATTTTAATTTATTCCTTCTAACCTCAAATAATTGCTTCGATTAATTGTGAATGAACAGTTTACCGTTTAGTGTGAATAACTATCCAGGTGGATAATTTAAACGAACACCAATAGAGTGGAAGTAATTTGGAACCAGAATTCGCTCCACTTTTGTGTCCTGTATAACGTACAAATACTAAAATGCAGTGAAATAGAATTTACCCTTGAAAAATAACCCATTAGTGTAATAAGGAGGCGGTAAAGTTATAAAAACTCCACGGTACTTACGAACGAATAAATACTTGAAGAAAACGTTAACACAGAGATATTTCTCAGATTTTTACAAGAAGTTATACTAAATTTTATATTCTTTAATAATTTTTAGGTCAGCATCATGTAAATATAATGTACTATTTTCAACTGAAATGAAGAAACCCAAATAGTGAACGGGTTTATGCGTGAACATGGCGTACGTTAGAGCTTTTTACTCAAACACACTTGGATCCTCAGTGTAATACGCTTAAGATTCATGCATTTTATTTATAGAAACTATTTTAACTATTTGTTGTATAGGAACCACAAAAACGTAATAAAGTAAATATAGCACCAACACAACAGGAAACCCACAGATGGCTACAATTGCCTTTAGCACATCCGAACATTCCCTCTTTCCTCTCATGTGAAGTGATATTTATCTAAATGTTGCTTCTTATTAAGCATATAAATGTTATACATTTGAAATTTCTTCTTTTGAAATTTACACTTCAATTATTAATTATAATGATTACAATATTATAATTATTATAATATTAACAGTTACTGTGAACTAACAGTTCGTGTTTGAAGTAAATATAATATGTTAAAAACTAAAACCATCACTTTGCATTTGCTACATATTTTCACTACTAAATCATTAGCTAAACGGACTTATCGAGCAAAAGGTCCGTATTATTCTGAATGTGTTAACATGGATATTAAACATCAAACAATTATACATTAAATGCGTTCGGATTATCTCTTTTGTAGTATTGATCGGTATCGTCAAACCATACCGGAATATCGTCAATTGTGTCAACTAGCTCTTGCCTGCTTGGGCATTAGCTCACCGTTTTTGAGTATGCCCGCGATTAAATTTGGGTTTGAATCCTAGTGGCTAGTTTTGAAACGTTTCTTTGGTTTATGGTGAACATTTTCTGCGTTGGAACGCAGTACGAACGCATACTGGCTCTTAACTTGCAGTCGAATTTGAATAGTTGTAATTACTTTGGTATCCATGATTCCAAGTTGGATTATAAGATGATGAAACTTGAGTACTACTGCTGTGTGCAATAAATAGTGAATGACCTGAAATTTTCTTGTTTCGGGGCGCAATACGCTAAATTCAATATGTTTCCACTGCTTAAAATTTACTCAATCTGGTTCAAATTGTCCTTTTAATATTTTTGGATATCCTCCTTAAATATGTAGTTAGTATCAAGTCTTAATGGTTTTAAGCGGTTATCACTGCTGAATTCAGTAGTTAGAGAAAGATCGTACAAATTATTATCGTTATAATCATTAAAAACAGGTAACGTCAGACTTAATTGAGTATTGTAGTTTGTATCGATAATTTAAGAGTACGTATCAATTTTTTACTTATTTAGCAGAACAATAATAAAACTAAAAATTAAAGTTACCATCGAAATAACCTAAGCCCAAAAGTATTTATTATGAACATAATTTTCTTATTTATATTCACTTATTGAAATTCTGTATATACTCTGTTAAATGCGCTAACTTCTTGTTGTAATATTTGGATAAATAGTGTCTAATAATGTGAGATTTTGAGGAATATTTTTTTAGTAATTTTCTAAATCTGTTTGCTTTTAGATTAGAGTTTTATATTTTGGTGAATTAGGTATCTGTAAATTTTATGCAATAACCAAAAATTCATTTAAGATGCTAAATTCTTTGATATATATCTATCCACTTAAAAAATATTCAGAAGTTGCATTTATAATAATAGTTCTTTCAAAAATTGCTGAATTATTGTAATCCTCATCTGATAGCAATCTTGAAAAACGTGTTGTATTCTTGTTTACTATAAGTGTAAATTCGTTTCTTAAACTTCTTTAGTAAGCTGTATCCCAAAACTTATTATTTTTTGTACATATCAATTGTGCAGTTTAGCCAGTTATATTAATTAAGCTTTCGGTTATAAATCCATATTTAATTAATATTTACTTAATTTAGAACTCTTATTCTTGTGTAGTACTGTAAACAGTACTACATGTATTATCAATAATTAAGACTTACGCGTCACCTTGATAATTTTATCTTATTTAACCAATGAATTTATTGAATATTTGTGTTTTGAGTTATATTGTCAAATACCCTTAAACATGAGGAGTACCAACTAGTGATTTATTTTTGGTAATAAGAGGTTTCGTTAAAAATATCAATTCATTGATTACGCTTAGTTTATATTTCCCATTTGTTCCATCTACATTGCTCTTGTGATGTTCATTCTAGATTAATTGATTATACGCTTGATTTGTTGAAAACATAAAATAATGAGTGTTGTATATTCTAGCGATATCTGCACATAGTTCATTTACTATTTTACGTTCATGGTTTTAATTAATATTATTTTAAACTTATTATATTTACTCGTATAGTGAAGCATAATCAACATCTTCATCAGAAAACCAAGTATGACCAAAGTAAACTCCACTAATTTTCTTATTTTAAAGTAAATTTTCAAGCTATGGAATAAATCTTGCGAAATGCATTATCTCCCAAGACGAAATATACAAAGCGTAGATTAAATTTGGAGATATCACTTAAAGTCCTTGTAAGCTATTATACTATGATGAAGAAACATAATTATTGTCATTTTTAACAAGAACACACGTATCTTGACTTAAATATTGTTTTTACTTAATTGGAATTATATTCATATACTTTAACCTAATATAATCGAGGTTAGTTTCGTCCACATTTAAAATTGCTTATTTTAATATATTATAATCTTATAATAAAACTGAAACGTCACCGAATTCAGGTGAATTTTATATTTTCTACATCAATTCATCTGAACCCAGATAAAGTTTAAATTTAGAGCTTGTAAATTTAGTCGGACACAGAACTGGATTATTAATTTGAAAAACTGTCGCTATTTTTTATCTTACCTCCGGGATTAGTTCAGCAGAGTTTTTAACGACGCAACTCCCGTTGTAGTCTGTTACTAAACAACCATTTATTGATATTTTAAATGATTATTATTTGGTTTATTCCCTTAATTACTCAAAATCAAAATTATTGTATTCAATATCTAAATCTTTTGGTGGAACGCAGTTAACGGTCGAATACCGATTACGTGTGAGACTTGTCAGAGCGCTTGATGATAAAGCAACATTTATCGCGAATTCTTTTCTAGTGATTTACATCTAATAAAACCCTTAGATATTTTAAACAAACAATTTTGTTGAATAATTAGTAAATTTTGTTATAATTCCTAAGGTTGCTGAAATAACGTCATTAAAATGTATTTATGGTTATGGATTTAATTAGTATGGTAGTACCTGTATTAATGCTTCTGGTTGAGTTCCTTAATACGAAATGCTTGGCATATATTGGAAAAATGAATTAAGAATGGAATGTTGTTATTCCATCATTCTTGTTATAAATGTTGTCCCTGATAGTCCATCCAAACTATTCATTATGGTATCAGAAAAAGTTTTGAATACATTAGGCTTGATAACTAACATTCCTATATATTCATTATTTTAATAAAGTGATTTAGCAACAACTACACTGTCATTTATGGAACCTATTTCGTTTTCAAAACTAACAAACAAATGATTTAGTGTTTTAACTATTATTGGTAAATAGTTCTTCTAATAATCTGATTAGTTTCTGAAAACTAAATTAAATTTGTTATTTTCACTTGCGATAAATAGATTATCTGATTAGTCAGAAATATCTATAAAAAATGCATGAATATTAGCATCTTCATATTGGTATGTATGTAATGCATTTTATATAATATTTGGCTGGCCAAAAACAAATAGTACTATTTCATACTTGGCAGAGTTCATTATATTATTTGATTTAATAGTGTACTTTGAGCCCTCTGAAGCATCAATTACTTCTTTTATAAGTTACTTGACAACTACATTGCTTACATATATATTATTTATAGCCTGCTCAATATATTAGGATATCTTATAGTATAAATTTAAAGTGGCCTGAAGGGATAAATAGTTCCGCTAGTATATTTCGTTAATAATATTTATGTATTTTGTTTCGCCAATAACTTAAAAGAACCAAATTCGATCGTAAACAGAAGCTGATTCGTGAAGAGTATAAAGAATTGACTACGAATCTGTAAAACCATTTATCAAGAAAACAACATCTTTTGAAATCTTTTATAGAGGAATCGGACTCGTGAAATGAAGATCATATTTTTCTGATTTTGTTCCGTTCACAATAAATTAAAAAATATTTTGCTCATTTTCAACTTAATAAGTTGATTTCTGCAAATTATCTATCGTTAAATTGTTTTAAATCTTTGTAAAGAAATCATTGTACAAATTTATGCTTTAGTTCAAAAAATCGAACTGAACTTGGAAGAAATTTTACAAGTTAGGCTCTGCAGTATTAAAAAACTCAATAAATCCTTTTGCATCCTTAACTATCTCATCACTGAATCCGAAATAAGGATTTATAATCATATTAAGCCTACTTAAAGCTGATAGCCTACTAAATTCTTTAGAAATATTTAATTCCTGTAACCTAGTCTGATTTTAAAACGTCATAGGAAACAAAAACAATTTAGGATCATAATATAACGTACTATTATCATCTAACTACTATTGTAAGGTGTTGAAAATAGATGTATTTTGCATGGTTTCAAAAAGTTAGTCTTCTAAGTTGATCATTAAATCTTACAGTTTATAAAACTTTAATTATAAAGTCAATATCATCATTGTGGTGTGTATTTATGATTTTATAATAAAATTACATAATATGACAGTTTAGAATTGATAAGATTTGAAAATAACAATATTGAAAAATTCAAACAAAAGATATAACCATGTTTTTAACCTATTTATGTAATTATAAAACTATGATTAAATGAGTCAAATCATCTAACAACACAAACTATTGTTATGTGTGAAATAATGAATTTATGGTGATGCCTTAATAATTAATAGAAATACGATGTAATTAGTTTGTTTGGCTCAACACTAATGTGGTATAACTTTTTAATTTTGATTGTATATACCTATCTAATTTTGAACTAAAGTGTGGCCCACACACTTACGTCTCTTTCTTGCTGGACCAAGTTTCTAAATTTAAATGTTTATATTGCTGGTTATTTCCCAGCACAAAACCAGAAATCCCAATATCTCAAAACTAAAAATCACAATAAGAATCACAATAAATATCCTAAATTCTTCAATTACCAATCAAATTAACTCACATCAACATCGTCCTGAAGTGAATTATATAATTAGTCTTATCTATCAACTTCCCTTCAAATAGTGCATTTTCCACTCCAAATGAACGTACTTTAGGAGATTCAGGCGCGTGTAACTTTGATCTTCGACTCACTCATCATTAACTCAAGCCAAGATGCCGATCAAGTCGCTATCACACTTTTAAAGGAGCTAAAAAGCATAAGGCACCTGAAGTTCATGGTGAGTTTAACGATAACGGACGAGTAAACGGATCAAATGCAAGTTCTGAGCCAGTTCAGCGACGTTGAAACGGACGGCGGGATCATTTTGGCGAAAGAAATTTAAAAATTCGTCGTCACAGCGGCCGTTTTCTATTGTTTGGATTAATTCGAGGACGACGTTCAGAGACAGTGACATTTGTGATTAAAGAGAATTCAAATATATTAAATGAAGACAATTAATATAAGTGCTACTGTTTGTTAAATGTAAGCTATTTCAATCATAGCTATGATTAGTTTATTGTTGGCTTTTAAGCATAGCAGATCTGAAAACAAAAACTCACAATATCTCCGACTATCGACCCTGCTAACATCCCTGCAAAATGGGAAATATTAGCCATATAGTAGTTTAAAGATCTTTTCCAACCTTCTGTCGTAATTTACATCATTTACATATATACAAAAAGTATATTAATCGCAATAATGTTGTGATAACATAGAAGATAAGCTGATTATTAATATTTTCAAACAATGAATAACTGTACTTTGATCAAAGAAGTATTTTTTCGTTTTCTTACCATTATGTATATAGTATGTTTAGCTTTATTCTACTTAACTCAATCGGAATGTTTGATAACACATTTACATCTTTTGTTGCAATTTATTTTACATTACATGGGACTATAGTCTAATTCATATTTCTATATTTATTTTAATATTTTCCACTTCATCAAATATAATGTTCTTACTTAGTGTTATTTTATCCGCTCAGCAATCAATCATAGGTGAAGAGAAAAAAGACATAACAGGAGTAGTTTGTGCCATAGCCATCCCATGCGGAGTCATAATGCTTGGTTTAATTGTTTGGGCTCTCATATTCTATAAAAATGGTGGTTACATGAAGTATTAAGTTCAATAAAATGACACAGAAGTTTCAGAGCAAGCTTAATTAATATAAAAGTGATACAATGTTATAGTTTATTCAACAAATATATATGTTAAATATTATGTACCATGCAAAATTCGAAATGATGTCACACAATTTGAATATATGCTTCGACTTCGATTTCACATTCGTTTATTCCGCGAATGACGCGGAAGTATCCGTTTTCTCCCCAAGACGCACCGAGAGAGTTGCGCACAATCCAGTATGGAATGCCCTCTTCTTCCCCATATCCAACTATGCTCACTGAAATAGCTCCAGCTACATCTCCATATTAGTGCTAGTAAATTCCGTCAATGTAAAACATGAAATCTTCATACACTTGGAAATATGTGAATACAGTTCCTTGGCTGAGGGCTGCTTTAATTCCTTCTTCTCCACCCACGTAGAAGTAGTTTTGTGACTTAACCAACTTAATTTCAGAACCATCATCACAAGTCGTTGGACACTTTCCTGGTAAGCCTGTCGTTCCTGATTTGTAGGAAACACATTATAAGGTAGGAACACCATTTGATTTGATATAATACATACCCTGAGCGAGATAACCACCTTCGCATCCAAGATCAACAGTATCACACGAAATTTGATACTGCTCAGAATAATTGATTCTAGTTTTGTCAAATTTAGAAATACAACGATTGTCAGAAAACTACCCAACTGCTTAAAATGCCAAAGTTGAACCGCAATCACCATGATCACGAACTTTCAAACATTCTGGTTTCTCCTCTAACCAGCTGAAAGCTTGTGGAACTGTATAGATTTGAGTAAACAAATGGAAAGTGTTAATAGATCTCTTCACGTTGAATGAAGAACTCATTTTCTTAAGATGCTCGTTTACAGCTGGTGTCCAAGTCATATCTGGAATATTCTTCAATAATTCAACTACAACTTACTGTGTTAATATTTAAGTCAATAACATATAATGTGAGTGGAAATGTCCACAATATTATAAGTTTGTATATGTATTATTATGCATTATTGGAACATTATGAAATATATAACTGAAGAAGATAGATATTTAGTTTATTATTATTTTTACATTTAGTTATGTTTTCTAATTAACTTATTAGTACGAGTTTGACCTATTTTTGGATTAACTTTTGATATTTAAATATAATATTTAGTCTTCCAAAAATAGTCTAGACGTATTTTGAATTACAAATATTAGGACAAATACAGTAATATTTCTAAACTTTTTTTGGAATTCGGGAGTGAAATTTTATAAATATAATGCATTACATACCCTTCGAAATATTAAAGGAAAATAACTTCATTTTTAAGTTTCCTTTACACTCCATTTTTCCGACCTGATTTAGGCCTGATCTTGATTCCCGTCACATCTGCAAATATATTATTAGTATATTAATACAAGTGATATTAAGGCTATTTAACGCACTTGACTTGTATTGCTTCTGTCGCTCTATATTTGGAGAAAATATCAAAATTTACAATTTCTAATATTTCTTCAAAGCAAATAAATGCACAAAAGTTGCTTAAATACTGGTTCTCATGCTGCGGCAATCCAGACTTATTTTCAGATATGATGCCAAAGAAAGAAACTACAAATATCATAATTTTTCTTATTTCAAAATCTTCTCAAATTAGTTTGCTTTTGAAAAAATGTTGAAAAAACATTTTCGCGATCATTCATATATTTCTTCTAGGAATCATTTTTAGATGTTCAAAAATCGCTGGTGAGCATTAGACGTTCTTGTCGATTCGAATAGCTGAGTTATCACACTTTACCTACAAATTTTTGAATTCGAAAATACAACAACGAAGTTTGTAGCAGCTGAATTTTATTTTGAATTGTTATTATTAAGTGGTCATTATTTCATTAATTAAGTATTGGTTAATATCTCATCATTAATTATTGACAACATAATATTTTTGGTGGTCTAAAAGGAGGTCTCGGAACTATTAAACTTCAATGATGTAAACAAATATTTAAGAACAATTATATCAACTTCTACTGCGATTAAATGCTTTAAGTTTTATTTCTTAGAATTATACTTTATTAAATTTTGTAAAATGCTAGGAAGGAGATAGGAATGTAATCAGTCTCAATTGCACTAAATGTATTTTATATTAAATAAGCTCCTTATTATGTATCAATCGGAGTAAATGTATTGTACTCCTATTATTGGTTTTTGAAACCTTGATTCTAATCATAATAATATTTTTACACAATACCAAATATTTAAATAATTTTAGGTCACAAAGTCTCTTTGAATTAACTTCTGCGTCGTTCAGTTCTTAATCTTATTTATATTACAATACTTTAGCACTATGAATACAATTTAAGATGAAGTGGAGTTTAATAAAACTTAAAAACTTATTAAACTGTTTAGTATATTTATATTAATATGAGACCAAATAGTTTTGATTAAGTATCGTATTTTAGTAGATATTAGAAAGGGCAAATAGTCGAAGTTGTAAGACTCAGAAAATTATTACGTAAGAAGCGCAAATACTTTACGTATATACATAGTTATTGTCAGACTATACCAATAAACTGTACTACTTCTATACAGAATCAATATGAGCTGTTAAGTGCAGCTAAAATATGATCACTATTATGTTTTCTTAGCTTATGAAATTTAGGTAACTAATTAGTGTTGTGAAGCAATCAGATAATTTAATTGTAGTTGTTTAATTTAAAACTCCACAGAATATATTTTCGAAAAAAATTATTTTCAATATTTTGATATTTGTTGGTTGTTGAAACAAATTAACTAAGTCAAAACTTGGCGAGACGCCATTTACTATTTCAGTAAATATCTTCAAAAAACCCTGGATTACCGCAGCTGATACTTCAATTTTTACGATTGTATTTAATCCCGTTTCTTTCACAAATATTCTATTGAAATTATGAAACACTCGAAACTTAAATCGCCGTTCAATGTATCGCACAAGAAATTGAGTCAACGTGCTAGTGATGTGCAAGTTTCCATCAAGTTAAAGCTGTGTGCTGATAAAAAGTTGAAAATAATAAAGCATCTTTTACAATCTATTTTTTCAAAGCAACTACTTTAATTTATATCGAACTGAATAATTTTACAAAGAATCCCAAGTTATTTAGTGCACCAAATAGTTGTGGCTTCAGTTACAATTACATTTAGTAACCATATTTGAAGTGTAAATTTTGGAGTGTGATGCATAATTTAAATAAAATTTTACTTTATTATTCGCAGCCAAGGTAAAACAAATTCATTCAATAAATTGCAACACGCCTTCTGATCTCGGTCCCAACTCGATTACTGTGGACAAATATAGTACAAATATATTAGGTATAAATGCATTCACTCCCATAATATATATTTAAACTGAACAATGAAAATAAATACTAATAATTGAAATATATCAATAGATTTATTATTTTACAAATTATAACGCATTGAATATGTTTATTTGAATACAAAATATACTATGTTATACACGTATGTAAAGTTTATATAATTAATAACACTGTAAATAATTAATATATAAGAATGTACATAATGAATGAAAGAATTTTGGAATGTGTGCGTTCGTTAGATCTTTAATGATCTTTAGAACATTACAAAGGAGTTTGTTTTGGAGTTTGTTTTATATACACTTTAATATACTGATTCAAATTTTCTTATGTGATAACTACCAGTATTAATTCAATAACTTTTAGATATACTCAATCAAAAGATTATAAAATTTGCAATAATGATCAGAGTAATGATATATAAGTTATTCGATAATTTCTTGATATTTCTTGTAATCCACTCTAATAACTCTCTAATATGCTAATTTTGTTTAATATTGTGATGGCATAAAGTTAAGATACTTCAAACATATAGAAGCAAAATATAACTGGTGTAGTATGTGAAATAACCATACCTTGTGGCGTCATTATAGTGTGTATATTAGTGTGGTCAGCTATCTTTTATAAATAAGGTGGTTATAAACGATATTATTATTCTGAAGAAGAACCGTTGATACAACTGTGAAATTAATGTTATATTCAATATATTATACTCATTCTGGCAATATAAAGTCTATAACAACATCTCCGCGCATTCCTCTTACATAAGCGACACCAAATTCGAAGTCAGGAACATTAATTACCTCCATTCCCATTATATTATCTCTATGTGCTTAGAAGTCTTCAAAAGTTGCAATACAATCAACCAATGGCATTTCTCTGTTATATATGCAGTTGCTCTAGCAAGGGCATGTTATATTTTAACTCAGATAACTCATATAGTATGATTAAATGCAATTTTCAGGAGTGTTATAGCTTTCATTTTATATTTATCTTTGCAGTTGTTTTGTTTGGATAAGTATGCGGCTGTTTCCGAATTCTATTACATTTGGATTTGAGACTATTTCGCAGTTGTTGCCAATTTGGTCTTTGAAGTTGAATGGAATCTGTTCAAAGTGGTTTTGGTTGCAAACTGAGTTTGTTTGTCCTGCAACGAAGTAGCATTTGGTTTCGATTTTTTGTGCGATTTCGTTGATGCTTAGGATGGATGTGGATTGTAGTGGTGGGAATTTATAGTCTCCGATTTCAGCGATGTTGTTTTTGGAGACGAAGTAGTTGTTTACGAAAACCACGAATGCTGGTTTGTATTTTTCAACCTGTAATTGCAGTTTTTTCAGGTTGCGCATCATTTTCAGGTTGTTTACGATGAAGAAGCCCGATTGCTCTTGCACTGGTATTTTGTACTTGAGCAGCTTCGCTACGGGGCATACCAGCGGCTGCGCTAGGTTATACGTGACGAAGTGCTGTTCTTTCCACTCCCCGGTGACGATTACGAGCGATTAGCTAGCCAGAAACGCTTTCGGGGTGGAAAAGTTGCAGCTTTCTTTCATTGGGAGTGTGGTGGTGAGATCCGACAGCTGCCCGTTACTCAATTATGCGATTACCGTGCACATCTGCCCCGGGTTGTTCTCGGCAGTTAAGAGTTAACTCAGACCTTGTATTAGGCTCTCAAAAACTCTAGAATATAGTTCAGAGTTAACTGGTGAGAGGTCCCATTAGTTTTTGAGCTCTCTGTTTAAATGTTATTTCGCGTTCATAATTATGTTGAAGTTGCTCGAGGCCGTTTTCAATCTCATCTTCAGTTCCGTGTTGAACTCGAATTTGGTTGACAAAGAGCTCACGTTGTGTATCGTGGTGGTTGTAAGGGGGTCGAAATCGGTCACACGGGTGGTAAGCTTGATCAAAGTTGAGCGCATTTGACTCTCGTCGAATTTTGAACCGCTAGTGAATACCTAGTCCAAAAAAGGAGATATCTCAGCCTGCTAAATATCCTGAATGTGCGCAGACAAAAGCTGAAATGCACCCGGAGTCAGCTGAGGCTTGTACAACTACAACTTCTACGCCAAAATGTTCATCTTCGGAGCGGAAACTAAGCTAAATGAAGGCATTAAAATTAATATAATGCAATATTAATGCGCATTTCACACCACGTATGAATAAATAACTGTTCAACGATGTGGCTGACATATCGCCAGACAGGCTGCTCATGCAACTCGTAACAGGCAAACTGCAATAACACGATATCATGTTCATGAAACATTTCGTAAAACTTGGAATATTCGATAACAATGACTTATACGCAATTATAAACTACTTCACGCACAACATCAAAAAGCTAGAATAAAATAGAACATATTATCATCTAGTAGACTCAGTTTTGTTCCATTTATCAATTAATATATCCAAAGATAATATCTACAATTATGTCATGCCAGATAATGATCCTGATATTATAAGCTCAAATTTTAACTATTTATAGTTTAAAAAGACTCATATAGATTATTAAATTACTCAAACTGATTTTTAAAACCTTCTAACAATGTTTAACTATTACCCACATGAAACTAAATGTTGTATTCTCCAGAATCTATGCACAAGCATTCATATAAATTTGAGAAAAGATCAGATAATAAATTTTGTAGAGTCTCTTACTGAATTAGTATTAAATCCCAAACTTTCTTTTAAATCAATGTGTTATCACTATGTCAATCTTATTTCCAAAGTAATACAACTTTTTGAGTTTGAATTAAATATATTAACCTATAATAAGATTAAAAACTTCTACACTGCAAATGAAATATGGATAGATCATGAAGAAATATATTACAAAAACATATATTTATAAATTCCAATCTTATAACTAGTTATAATATCCGATAGACGTGATTGGGTGTTTTTATTAGACTCACTTATATTTTTGAAAAACTTAAATTTCTAATCGGGATTCAATGTTAACAAGTTCATCAATTTATTAATGACATACATAGACTAATTTATGAATGCCGAATGCATTTAATAATTTTGGAAAGGATATGAACAATTATTTTGTGACTTAATGCTCCGCTGTCACTAATATGAATGCCGAGAATAAGTGTATCTTAAATATTTGTATATTATCGAATATTTGAACTTAGAACCCGAATATGCACCTTAAATAATAAAATATTTCAATTCTGATTACGTGTATATGGAACTTATTAAATATAACTAATTATTTGATATAGAGTTATTAGAATTATTTCTAAGTAGATTTTTGGATGTGTAACCTAATGACGAAAAATTCATAACGTAACTAATATAAATTGCAGAAATAAATTTTAATAATAATCCTGAGTGTGAAATAATATTAGATTTCGTAAATGTAGCTTAATAATTTAACGAAATTTTAGTTGTGTATTTATTTTGCGAAAGGTGGAGTAATGAATCTTATCAAAAATCATTTGAAAACGCGAGTAATTAAATTAACATCTCATTTGAAAAGAAGTGAGTATATTGCATCTTCATCCTCTGTTTGATCTGTGGTTACGTTATCAAGACTGATAATAATCTCGTCAATTTTCTTTTTGCCTCCACATTCGCTAATGCTCAGAAGTTTTATATCAACAAGTGAGCTCAAGTCCCAGAAAATGTTTTTTGAGTTAGTTTAATTCAAGTTTGAAAGATTAGGTTTCTCGCACTGAGCAAAACAAAACATTTAATTTGGTTCAGGGCGTTCTTAAATATCTTACAACTACTTCTTCTACGCTGCTGTTTAGATCAAGCTGGAGACTGATTTACTAGTTTTATTTGTATATTTAGCATTATTTGGCTTTGCTTATGATTAGTAACACCGTTCTTGTTCAGTTTGCGTTGCATATGTGGAATGAAAAATTCGACATTCACAGGAACACATTATTAAACAAAAAATGTTAGAATTTTAATTATTTGTTTAATATATTTATATATCTGATAAAATATAATATAACATGTAGTACAGAACCTGAATACAAATGTAAATAATTTTATTAAAAAACTAAAAATGTCTAAATTTTGTAGACAATTTAAAATTAATCATAAACTAACAACTATTTAAGTGTCTTTGAAGTTTTAGTTGAAAATACTATAACTTTCTTAACTTTAATCTTCATTACTTAAATTTAAACAAATATCTTACCCAAATATCTTACCCTTAAACAATCGTCTTTCACTTAAAAAGCAGTTAAAAAATGGCGTCATCGTCCTCCGTTTACCCCTCCGTTACGTTTTCAACTGTAATAATAATTTCTTTTATTCTCTTCTTCCCTCCGTTTTGCGTTATGTTCAGGAGTTTCACGTTCTAAACGGAGCTCTAGTCCCAGAAAATGAACTGGGAATCCGTTTTAACTATTGAGCTGTCGTTCAAACGGCCCGGAATTGTTGTTTAAAGTGGTTCAAAAGAGCTCTCGATTATGTCACAAAGAGATTTATTTAAACAGCCGAAAGTTTCTAAGCGAGGTGCTGACTTGCTCATTTGTTTTGCACTCTTCGCATTTTTCTGATTCCTCAACATAGATTGGTAATGCGATTTTGCCTTGTTTAGCTTGCGATGCATATGTGGAATGAAAACTATTTAGGATCACTCTAGAATTTAGATATAATTTCACTATTTGCTAATAATTTAACCAGATATACAAATTATAAAACAGATTTGAATATAATTTGAATCTGAAGGAATGATTAGATGAATTCAAGGCAGATAAGAGTACAAATAAGTTAGAGAATTCACAATTTGATATAAATGATTAATATTTTGAATTCTATTAATTAATTTTTAAATATTTTAATAAAACAAAATACAGAAATATCACCAACCTACCCACTTTTGTATTATAATAACTAATAACACGATACATAACAAAGCTAGTCCAAAGTAAATCCAACCATTAATATATTCCCCAAATTATCCGATATATTCTGCAAGCGGTATCATCCCACTCATTATCAAATATTAGACACTAAACACAATACCCAAAGCACTCGCTCCAAGAGATTTACCAGCTAGTTTAACTAATAGAGCTGACGCATTGGACGCGAAAGCACCAAATGAGATTCCAATTAAAATCGATGTTGTATATCCTACAGCTATATTTGTTGATAAAGTGAAAACTAAATATGCAGCAGAAACTACTATGGCCCCGAATAAGACTAAATACTGACTCTTTTGCATAAATACGCTTACAATACTAAAGAAAATAAACGATACTGCTGAAGTTATAGATTAAGAAACGACAAATTTAACTGCTTTATCTTTGGATACATTCAATTATTCTTGGAATGCAGACACAGATCTAGTATCATATGTAGATTTTGCACAAGTATATGCAATTCTTGCAATAAGCAATAGGAAATAAGGTAATTTAAGTTATTTCAGAGATGAAAATAGTTCTTAACAAGTTGATTTAGACTATGCTTGCTATATTTCTGCTTCTGCTACTTAAATAATTAGTTATTCTTTAGTTACATTTTATTTTCCTTTTATTTTAATGTAAAAAGAATAAAATATAGCACCCATCAGTCCAAATACTTACAATCCCAACACAAAATACATTGATTTTTGTAAAGAATTTTGAATTGGTAGAACCCATCCAGCTATTGCTTCTCCTAGCATGTAGAAGCAGAATGCAATAGAATAAGCCATTGAATGAAATTGTTGTGGTATTATTTTAGAGATAATTTTAGACTGTGAAGTTAGTGTACATTCTCCGGCTATACCATACATGAATCTACCAATCAAATATAAAGCTTGGGAATGCGCTGGATCTGAGATGGCGGTGAGTAATGTTCCTATACAGCAAATAAATTGCAAGATTGGAAATATATAGACTGTTGAGAATGCGTCTATCATAAGTGATATCGTAACGATCGAGAATATGGATGGAATTGATATAAGTGAGAATGCAAGTTGTACTACTTGTTCGCTCTGGAAGAATTGTTTGAGTAGATCTGACATGATATTTGCAGATGCGTAGAACATGCAATTAGGTGCTATTATTATTGATAAGAAAAGTATGTGGGCTAATGTTTCAATTGTTTTCATTTGTGAAAAGAAATTGAATTAATTTTATTCTTATATTTTATGTATACATTTAATAATTTCCACTCCGAGTTATTATATACTTTGACGAATAATAAATTAAGACATAATATACTGTGGTCGCCAAGCCAACTTTGATTTCAAAAAATACTAACTATTTCAAAACTATTTTTTGTATTAATTTTAACTATATATTAACTCAATGTTTAGTAGCGTCTCCTTTCTATTTTATTACTTCTTCTAACCTTTTGGGCATAGAGTCAATCAAATGATTGATGATATCTAACGAGATTTACTCCAACGCCCTCTTTACTTCTTCATTTAATAAGTCATATGTGGTACATTCTTCAGGGGAAATGTTTGACTTCAGTGGATTCCAGCAGTGAAAAAGTGGATTTAAGTCTGGACTCATTACTGGAAAGCGATAGAGCTCAATGTTGTTAGCAGTATAAAAGTTTTTCATATACTTACTAAAATGTGTCGGGGCGTTATCTTGTTGCAACTTCAAGTTATGCTATTAAGTGATGGAAGTGTAACTTGTCTGAGAACTTAAGAATTGACAATTGAATTCATGGTCGTACCGCACGGCATAAACCATAATGGACCCTTATATCTATAGCTAATCGTACTATAGATCATGCACGAAAACAGTCCATATTTTACACTTCGAGAAAATACTTCGGATTCCACTCGTCTTTAGGTGTTCTGAGCACTCTACTCGCTCGATTTGCATAGCATTTTGAGCGATACTCATCGGTATACTAAAAAGTTCTCCAATATTCAATTGGTTGTTTCAGGTTCATTCGAGCAAAGTTCAAACTTTCCAATTTATGCTTTTCGGTAAGTTTTGGCTTTATCTTAGCAACATAGAAGCTTAAACTGAATTTGGCCAGGAGACGAGATACCGTTGTTAGAGACATGGAAATTCCACGAAGGGCTTAGTATTTTTCAGCTATGATTCGTCGAGTTTCGAATCTATGGCTCTGGCGATATTTAACAACGCGAAAATCTCAGCTTAGTCAAATTTTCTGACACTATTATCGGCATGAGAAGCTTCTAGCTTGCCTGTAACTTCAAAGTGCTTAAAAATGGAATAAACAGTTTGGAGACTACATTGAAGGCAACAAGCAATGTATTTCTTGGTTGCAACAGTTTGTGATTCTGTTTCTCACATTCTCATCATTATGCGACGCTCTTGTATTGTGATCCGTCGGCTTCGTGTGTGCTTCGTCATTTGAAGGATGAAGTGAAAAAGAAATGAACCGCAGAATTAATTGAATATGTTATAATTAGCATAAATACAGTGATTTAATTTTCAAGCGCAATTATTACATAAACATTTGTTAAAATCAAAGTTGGCTCGGACACCACAGTATATCATTTTGATGTAATTATAATTGTTAGAAATTTAAGCATGTGCTCATTTATATTAATGATTAACATAATCATAACACAAATTCTAATAGAATAATAGATTTACCTTCCAATATCCGGTAGAATTTGTTCAAGAACAAACAATATTCGTTCTTGTTTTAAAGTGAAGTTGCTATAACTATATAACGTTTAATATCATCTTTTAAATCTGGTTTAATTATTCTTAAATAACAACAAATTTTAAGTATGGATTGCATTTTAAATATGAAATCATTATTTATTATATTTATAGTTAAAGCTTAATACGTAGATATATGTAGCTTAATGATATTAATATATTTATGTAATTTGTATATTTGTTGTGGATTGAAAACTTGATCTTAACTTATTATTCACTGATATTTTTTACATTGTAATTTTTGCTTCAATTAAATTTAAAGTAGATCATCGATAGTTGGTTTCTTCTTTGGTTTAACCTTCTGGTAATCCATAATAACATGTTGAGAGTACCGTACTCTTTCACAGAATGCTAGTAACACTGCCACTATTATAAGATGAACTAAAAGGATAACAGATAAATGCAATCCATCATATTTTACTCTTAAATCTAAGACTTTATCAATAGCATACATTTCATCGAACTCATAAACATGATATTAAAAAATGAATGTTGAATTAACATTTATAGCGGAACAGTTAAGTTCCGAGCAAGAGTAGTTAAATTAGTTGAACTTCGAAGCTTATGGAATTTGAACCCATCTCTGAAACGAATCTTATTGATAATATTATTTATTATTGTACTATAATATCGTTGATACGTTGGAATAGTTGTAGAATTTCTCATAACCATCACATTTATTTGTATTTGTGAGCTTTATCTGTACACCAGAATCTGTAACAACGGCAACTCCATAATTCCAACACGTATAGTAGATGGATTCTGTTGGAATCTCACACTTCATTTAAAACACTATTCTGTTCTAATAATGAAACTATATATCCAAGAAGTATAGCTGTGTACTGTACATTACGTTCATATTTATATCATAAATCTCAAAACATGTTTTATTTTATCCTCCAATCATGTTTGTGCACGAAAACTTTATGTTTTTTGTTTCCTCAAAGTACTTGGATTTAGTCAGCGAAATCGAGCGGTTCTAAATATGCTTTGTTAAATCATTTGTATTTTAAGAAGAAAGTTTGTATTCTACATGATCGTACACAAGCATATCTATCTATTATCGCACTTTGTCAAATTCCTCCAAATTGTAATTAAAATGCACATTGAATCCAATTTCATTTATATTGTTTTGATAAAGGTGAATATATTAATCTTTAAATACATATTTCGTATCTGTTGCATTTATATCTACATTAAAATACATAAAAGTTTTTCTAAAGTTTATTTTACTTATTACAATAAGTTTAGCACGAAGGAATGAAACTCCAAGTATTTTCTATAGTTATATATCAGATGTATCAAAATATTATGAGAAACATAACCACTACTTGTAATTCTCAACAAAAAGTGGTGCATCAATTTTGAATTAATATCTATCAACAACAAATAAAATGTCTTAGATCTCTTGATCAGTTTCTTGAAACAAAGAAACAGATGAATAACCAGGACACATTCCAAAAGAAATGCTGCTATTTTAAAATGATAAGTACAACATGCTAAAACTACGGACAATATCTGATTTAAGCTCGTCAAAAATTATAATTGGCACAATGGTTTAATAGCCAACAACAAATATTTTGGCAAAAGCAACATGTTCGTCTTTATAGTTCGTTAAATCACACGGATATGGAAGCCAAAAGTTAATATACTAATTTTTGTTATAAATAAAATCTGTAGCCATCGTTATTAAATTATCTGAGAATATTGAACTCCCGATAGTTAAGTTAATTTGTACATCACCTGAAAATATTTAACAAGCTGATTTGTTTGTCGGAATTATTTATAATGTGAATACTTATTATGTTTAATCTAATGTTAATTTAGATTGTTTTTGATAACAATCTGATATATTTATTGCTTATTGGACTAGTGTTAAACATAATATATAATATATCATTTTTTGAGTGTAAAGATTAAATGCGTGGATTTTGTATGTTTCTATGTGATATAATTGTTAATTATGTTTAAAATTGAAATAAATAGGATTTAAACAAATTAAACAAGCAATCTGAAAATATTATGAATAAGTAACCTCATTGACATTTTAGTCTTTTTGTGAATATATGATAAAGGCATTAACTCAAATTGAACAAAGTAACAGAACAACATTCTATATATATATATATCGGCTCACTCTTTTGGTACATCTCAAAAACATCCACTCAATAATCGATTACTTCAATCACAGGAACATTTTAAAATGCTATTGTCATTTTAATGCGTTCTTTACTTCTGTAACTATGTACATAAAGGACTCTATATTTTTGGTGTTAATTTTTTAGATATCATCAAATTATATCGATTCAGAAATGATAGTATTGTTTTATATTTTATCGCGTTATTACTGTAAATATTTATATAACATTATTACATGCTAGGTTATTAACTTTTCAGAGATGATGGGTGTGGATATGGTGGTAAGATGTTACAGCTACTGTATATTTATTCTTATTAAAATATATTCATTAAGGTGTAGTATTTATTGCATTCTCTGAAGTATTATGTTATGTATTTACAATATAATATTGAGTTGTCGTTAAAGGTGACGGTCTGTTTTAATTAGAATTTATTTCTGGTGAAGTTATAGTGTTTATATATGTTTATATTTCACTATTTATTTATTTTTTCCAAACTATAAAACAATTTTTTATATTTTTTATAATCTTTTTCTAAAATTATCTTAATTTATGAGACTAAACTATCTAAAACGTTACAGTAGTCCAACTATACATTAGTGAGCCGACATACGTTCAGAATGTCACGAGTCCATTGGATTGACTCTTTCCAGGGACGGTTTCATTCTGAGAGATTCTGTTGAGGGTTTCCTCAAGTTCAATCTCTATAACGATTTCATCGTTGTTGGTTTGCGCTTTCTTCGCAGATGACTAGGCCGCTTAAGCTGTTCTTTGTACTTCAGTGTCGAAGTGATTCAAGTTGTTTTCTTTTGAGTAACTACTGTACTTTTCAAGCTTTTATGATTCCATGTATATTGTCCAAAAGCTTAAAGATTTGAACAATTTATCAGGTTTGCAGTATCGACTCATTTCAATAACTGAACGTGGATCCATTTACAACCATGGTGTTATTATTATTGGTATAACGTTTTTGTTGTCAAAGATCTTGCCATATTTCTCGATTTTTGTTTTGTACATAGCAAGTGGGTTCTTGCTGACTGAGAAATCAAAGGTTTGATTATCTTTGGTGACTATATTCTTGTTGAAAGTTCCAAGGTAATAAAATGAAATCATTCGTTTTTGTCATTCATCTCTCTTTTTGTAGATTTTCTCACCGTGTTATATAGTAAGCCGTTTTGTTAATTTATTATTTCAATAACCACTTTAAATAACTTACATTACATTTTCACTCCAAATGCAGGACGAGACGACAATGCCTGTGTACGCGATTTACCAGTACGTAAAATCCGCTCAGAAAGTTTCGGTTGTTCTGAACAGGAAGAAATTCACTCTCGAGGGGCGCATCGAGGGCTTCGACGAGTTCTTCAACCTGGTTCTGTGCGAGGTGAACAAAGTTGAAAACGGAGAGAAAACGGCGATTAACGGGAGAATGGTAATTAAAGGAGAAAGCATCGCGATGGTTCGCACAGTTTGATTTTTTTGTTCGTTTAATTCTTTTGAACCAAAATTTCATTAAATCATAATAACATAAAAATTGGTTCATAATATTTGGGTTTTAAAGGTTTTTTTAAGTGGTATATTTGGGCACACTATCTCATTGTTAATGTAAGTAATTGCATTTTGTATTGGGATATTGATGGATATTGTTACATTAGGTGCTATTTCGCTTTTACATGCTATTATAAGGGGTTCCATCATATAAACCCCTTATAAGCAAAGTACCTTATAACTTACAAGCAATGTATTGTATCATATATTTCAAATGTTACAAACCGATATTTTCTTTAGAAAGTTGATTGTTCTCAATAATTGAGAATCTCATTCATGAATTTTTGGTTTCTTTTCAAATATATAATCTAATTCATTAATAAGATGAAATAAATTCAGTTTAACTATTTCGCTAACCAACTAAGAATCTTTTACTTATCTCTCAAACCTGTATATTCGTTGACTAAAAGCCCATCTTTATAAAGCATAAGCGTAGGATAGCTATCGATACCCTCCTAATAACATATTTCACCAGAAACTACGCAGTTTACTTCAAATATCTTCACTTTCTGTTTAAACTCAGTGATTTGACTTATATCGGCTAAAATTGGATACAGTTTTTTACAGTGACCACACCAAGGGACTTAGAAAGCTACCAAAGTGTATCCTTATTTTATAGAACCTTGGAAATTGTGTGAGATATCATCAATGTGTAAAACATTATGTATTTAAATTGAGGTTTAAATAAGAGTTATCATTGATGTGGAAATAGTATTAATTAAATGTAAATCACTTAAACAGAGTTATATTCATTTTTATGAAACATTACACATAAAAAAGGATGAGACTTGCTGATAAGAACAACTGGCTTCCATCTTTAATACCAAGTTTTTTCTTTTTCATTAATTCGGCAGCTAAACTAAGTCTTTTTGTTTTAATGTCATATTTTGGACCAATATTTTGAAGTAAATTTAAAAATGTAGATACAATTAAGACTATATAGCTAGCTATCATCAAACTGTCATCTAAACCACCGTTTATTCTTTCAATTAATATGTTGGCAATGCTAGTTATAAAAACAAATAGTGAAACTGTGAATAATATTGGGATGTGTGGTATCTGGAAACACATAATAAACACAGTTATAGCAACAATAGCCACAGATACACAGGAAGTTATCATAATTTGATTTGTTTAACCTGATTGAACAAAATGACCTAAATTTAAAGCGATTATTTCCAAAAACATCAATGAAGGTTCAACTTTTACTAAGAAGCGAAGTGTTGATAGTTTTCCTATAACTGGAACATGCTTAGCTTTTTTAGAAGTCGTAATTATTGTGGAATTAGTAATTACACGAGTAATAGAACTGAACAAAAATATACCGGCACTAACTGCAAAAAGGATAACATCCAATATCCTCTTAGAGTCTGACTTATCTTTTGCCTAAACTAAGTGATATTCAATGAAAGTTGCGCAGAAAACACATATAATTGCACCTACAAGAGATAAAAATAAAACTACGTGGTGATTGTAAGCACGAATCGGGAATATTCCTGTTTAAAAGTGTCTTGGCTTATCATTTGTATCTTATGACTTATCTTATGATTCTGACTTCTCCATCTATTCGATATGAAGAAGTGAAACGATACACTTGTACAATTTATACAGAATTTATTTCAATCAAATAAGATCAGATATTCACTCCAAGGAAAACATGAAAAAAGTACAATAAGAAGAAACAAAGCTTTAACTATTTTTACCCATATAAAAGATTTCAACAGACGAAAACGAAATTTACGTTTTGTTTGATAAACCAACTACTAAACTAACAAGAACGTAACAATTATTACCTTTGACAATAGTAGATTTTGAAACCGATGAAATTGATACTGAAGGAGATACAACAGAAGTCAGCGAATTTTAAAACATTGACTTAGATAAAAGAAGACAAATATTTGAAAAATAATTAAATGAGGCAAAATAGCAAATGTTCAAATTAATTGTGGAAAAGAAAGATAGGGATAAGAAAGAAGACTAAACAGAGACTACTTCAGCTGATTAGAAAAGAACTACGGTTAATCAACAGCAGCAGCCAATAATAAATAGTACAAATGCGAGAATTATTTATGAAAGCGTACTTGCCAAACCAGAAGATGTTTTCGTAGATATAAACGTCCAGAGTAGGACTGTACCCAAGTGGTAGCAATGGTGATATTATAATTTTAGCACTATTTGTTCATTTAATATATCACATATCAAATTAACACATTTACACATCAAGCAGTCGATATTAACGTGTATAAACTCGCTATCTTTATTTAATGCGGCTATTGCATTAATTTATTGAAATATTACCACTCCGATGGACTGGCTTGCAACGCAGCCTTCGGATTTGTACGCATCTGCGTTCTACCAGCATTTATCGGTGAAGCTTTCTCTTAAGCAGACTTTTAGCCCCGATTTGTGCAAGCCGGTGCTCATTTTTTACCCAATAGCGCCCATTATTCAGCAGCATTCACTTTTAGACTCCGATCTCTTCCATTTACTCCCCCTGCACCCCGGTTCGTATACCGCGCTCGGTTTTTACACCTTTTAGGCCATTTTCCACTCCCAGTCGTTCAATTACATGTAATTTCCGGCCGAGCACCGCTCCCTTTTGTTCATTTCCAATTAATAACTGAGAGAGTTGAACAACACAATTGCGTTACAATAAAATAAACCCTTTTTTGACCCGTTTCTCACGTGCAATTTCTCCGTTTTCGTGAACGAGGTTGAGGTCTCGAGCCGCGCGGAAAACGTTCTGAAAGAAAACGCGGATAATTTCATAAAAGAGTTGAAAGCGCAGGACATACCGTGGATCGCGTTCTAGTGAAAGGGTTTTGGTTTGAATTATATGTTTAAAGGAAATATTTATTTTGTATAAGAATAATAACATGTGAATAATATATGTGAAGGAAATAGAAAACAAATAAGTAAATCAGTAAATTATAATTTCTATAATAAAAAGATATTTGTCAGCATATTATTACATTCATTTTTCATTACTTTTGTTCATTATTTTTGAAATTTACAAAGTTTGTAAGTTAGTTGACTAAACCTCTTATTAGCGAAAAACCTGCTCTCTTGTGAAGTTATGTACTGCAAAGCAAAATCTTACTTCTATACTAAATATTAATCAAGATTGAAAGATATTGAACTAATATTTTGCTATATTTGTTTTATTTTTAGGAAGAAACTTCGTTAGTTGTAATCGAGTTGTTATAATAGATAGATACTCACAAAGTTAACCTTACATTTTGTGTTTTAAATGAAAATCGTGCTCCTTTAATAAATTATCAATTAACCCTCAGTTTATCCCAATGGATATCATTTTGACGCCAACTATGATTGAGGCCACCCAACCATATATCAAATATGCTGTAAAGTTCATCCCAACACCAGCGCAGAAGACATCCCAGTGTTCTCTCCATTGACATCCATAACCAACACAACAAAACTCAAGGCCTAGTCCAGGTATTAAACAATTAACAAGACCCCAAATCCATTCGCATTGGTCATAATGAGGCGCTTTGCACTTAATAAAAACATCAGTACAAGATAAATCATCAGTTGCACGTGGTACGATTACAATCGGCTGAACGATGGCTGGTACAATTAATTGTGGTATAACTTCAACTTTAACTTGTTTAGGTTCATCAACTGCCATTTATGAACTTCGTAGTTTCGTAGTATTGAGGCGAAAATGAATCTTGGTCACCTACCTTGAAGTGAAATTGTAGTTAGAATCTTTTTGATATTATAAATCTTCCTGATAGCTTTAATGTATATTTTATACAATTTTATATTTCTTCCACTCTACTCTTGTCAAATATTCTAAATCTATAGAAGAGCGGTGACCATTCTAATTTTTGCATTAATAATAAGAATTAATGTGTGATTTTCTGCATTATTTTGTAATATCGTATAAATCACATTTTCTCACATCAGTTAGACAAAAAATAATTAAGCTTTAACAATATTGGACTTTGCAGCTTCAATTATAAACGCAAGTCTCTACTGTAAGTAACTATTGTGAGTAGGCCCTAATACAATATTGCTTGGACTTGGACCTTCATAAGCTACTTCGACTACAATTTTTGAAATTATATTTTTTGAAAACTATTTCAAATCTTTGAACACGTGCCGAGTAATATCTGGATCTAATATATTTATTACATTAGAGGGGTCAAGAATAAACTCTTCCACGAAACAAACTAGTTCGTACAGCAGTGGACATTAACTTTACTACTGAACTCAGAGAATCATATCTCTGAAGTCACGTAAAATCATCAACTGGTGACAATGTGAATTAAAGCAGGTGTGATTTGAATGAATTTAGTAAGAAATACTATCTTACTGTTCATTAGTGATGTTTGAACTCAAAATTCTATTTCCTGTTAAATTTCATTTTATTAACTATAGAATATGCCCATTTTCCAATTGGTGATACTTGAGCATTGCCAAAGATGTCTTGTTTGGATTCTGATACCTGAATCATTGATGAAATGATACAATACACAGTTTTATTTCAAAAATGTGGTTCAACTCAGTAGTTCTTCATGATTCAATGAATTAGCAGCAGGGCTGTGAAATCCTGAAGACTTGACACGAGCTAGTTACATTAACAGTCTAACATACTGAGAATATAGAGATTTAACTGAAAATGTGGTATTTCAGCTAAATAACACAATTTCAATCATGAAACAAACATCTTTGTGTTTAATTTCATTAAATTCCCCAAGAGTGTGAGCTCAAGCGAAAGTTCAGCAATTGATCTATTTTGGTGAGACCATTTTGCTCTCAATCAATAGCATTTCCCAAATCTTTGGTTAAATAGAGATCGGGTGGGTAGAAAAGCTTTTGTTGCTGTTTGAAGTAGAATGCTATCAAGCAACTAGTAAGGACCAAGATTGATTGAAATCTGCAGGTCTTGTTCTAACAAGTCGATACTCTTCCTTAACGAAAGAAAGACGGTTTAACGAAGCTCTATGTGTTTGAGAGGAGCAAAGATGCTTCCTGACAAGAATCACATTGAGATTTACAAGTCTTATAGCTCTTGTGATTCACGACGGTACCAACCATTTACAAATGCGTTGTAGAGATCATCTAGCCAAGAAAAGGTTCCTTTTAACTGGCATAATTGGTTCCATGACAACAAATTTAGGACATTTCTAGAGGTTTTCTTTTCTTCAGTCGAAACTCTCCCAATGTCTTTAAACCTGTGTATAAACGTTGTGATTTCGTTTACATGATTGTCATAACAACTGTGTTGTACTTGATGTGCGTTAGCTTGTCTTAACTTAAAAGAGTCGGAGTGGAAACAATAAAAAATTATTAGAGCTTAAGTAACATATTTTTGTTTTCCACTTTTATATGGGAGAAATCCAGAAATTTCTTATTCAGAGAAACTATGAGCGAGCCAGTAGCTCGATTTTGTTTTAAAAAAATAGGTCTATATAATTACTGAAAATATTAAGAATTTTAAAGTTACATAATCACACGGAGGCTAGAACAGTCTGAACAACGCTCTTCTATAGATAATGTAGGTTGAAATATTTAATTTATTAAATATATATATGCCTATGATGTATATAATAAAATGTATATTAAAATGTATATTATTTTTACTTGGCTATAGTAAAATAACTAGTATATATTTATTTATTGAGTTTGGATGTATTGTTGGATTGTTGCTGTGAGTCATGTTATTAATTCGTAAAGTATTACATGAGGAGAAATACTATTATTTTGAAAAGGGAAAATGGATTTGCTTGTGTATTTAAGTTTTATATGAATTATATTAACTTGTAATGGAGGTTTACATCAATTTTCACATCAATTTTGACCTTTCAAATTCGATATCTTCTCAAGGTTATGAGTTGAAAAAGTCCTTTATTATGAGATTATCAAATAATTATCCCACTCACTTTCGTATACTAGTTCGGTCTTCTGTACAGGAACTGTACAGGAACAAATAATTATATAATATAAACATTTAAAAATATATTAATATAGAAAAGTTTCAGTAGAGGTTTACTAACTGAGCAAGAATCTAGTACTATTATATAATTACAATAATATGATATATATATATATATACATATATCGAATCGATGTACTATTAAATGGTATGCCACGACAAGTCCGGATTTCAAAATATAACCAAACTTCAACAACTAAATCAAATTTATCCTTCATTAAATTATATTCATAAATTATAAAACATACTGGTTTTCTAAGATTTTTAGAATCTTATTGTTTTTGTTATTAAAATGTTATTTGTAAGTTTCTATGTTTACATCATGCTCTAAATTTTTTATTCTTTCGTTTTTTGAAATTGAAATTATAATATATTATGATATTATATTATAGTATTCACATCAGTGTTAATACAGATAAAATAATAATTTGAATCTGAAAATATTTGATCGAAAATGTTAACATAAACATCGTAATTTAGTAAATATTACGTAAATTTCCACCTCACTGCAAACAAATGCTTATGTTTAACTTCATATCTTCAGAAATTATGTGCACACTAGTTGTTCACCAAACTCTAGTAAAAAGCGATATATAGTCTGCTAACTCTAACTTGTGCAGAAGTTAGCTGAAATTCGGCGGAGAAACTGTGCTTTACTGCGAAAAAGCGGTGTTGCTTGCATCTGTAACTCAATAAGCTCAGTTTAGTCATTCCACTAACTAGCCGATCCATTTCAGTTTGTTCACCGAGAAAGTGCAGGACTACTTTGTAGACTTCACCATGACTCCTGAAAACCTCCCTTCGTTTGCTCTTCTGGGAATCACTTCTTCGGTGGAAATAAGGACTTCCAACATTTCTGTCCAGGTCCCGTATTATTTGGCAGAAGGAGCTATCATCTGCTTCAGCTGCGATGCGACCACCGAATCTTCTAACTTCACTTTCATTTCAAAAGGTTAAAATATTTCTGGGCTCGTTCTGAACGGAAATAATTATTTGACCCTCCAGAACTCTTTGTTCCAGTTCAGACTCAAAGGAAGTTCCGTCGGCGGTTTGGTCCAAAGAGGAAAAGTAAACTTGCAGCTTCTACGTTGTAATCTAACCGCGTATTTGGAGGGAATTTTAACTGGAACTTTGGTGGGCGTAGTATCAGAGTAAACCCACATCAAATTCTCAGATACAAATATTTGCTCGAACGCCGCCAACATAGGATCAGGCGAAGGACTTGTCGTGATCGACGGAGAGTTCTCCGCGAAATGTGATATATGCGGCGATTAATTCTACACTTATGGAATTTGCTAAACAATGCTTGAATTCGGCGAAACGGTAGACTAGAAACTAGTTTGCAAAAGCACATTCGTATTCAACGAACAGTGCACATGCCCAGAAGGACAAGTTGTAAATTAAAGTTCGTGCGTGAGCATTTTGGACGTGGCCAGCGCTGTTATAAAAA
Organism: Hexamita inflata; assembly: GCA_963988835.1. Lineage (NCBI taxonomy): Eukaryota > Fornicata > Diplomonadida > Hexamitidae > Hexamita > Hexamita inflata. Next base: position 142,542 of record CAXDID010000623.1, on the reverse strand, counting down.
GTTAGGAAGTCTACCTAGATCAAACAACCCAGCTGGACCTGAGAATATTCAACAACGTTTCGGTGCTGAATAACAGCATTGTTGGCAATGTGAGCGCGATAAACTCAACTCTTGAAAACACGGCGTCAACTCTATCGGCCCAACAAACAACTAATACAGATTTTACCCTAAGAGTAGCGACTCTGAGTCAAGACATCCAGAATTTCATTGATAAGGTTATTTGTGAAAACTCTTACGGCTACCAGTTTGTTAATAAATAATGCGTTTATGTGACGTGTCCAATAACCGGGCAATAAAGCATTAATGGAGTATGCCAGTGTTTGCCTATAAACGCTGTGGTTTCAAATAATATCTGTGTTTGTCCAGCCAATTCGGCAGTTGTTAATAATGCCTGTGTTTGCTCGATTACGGGCCAGATGTTCATTGGAGGCGTTTGCCAGTGTACAACACCAGGCGCTGTGGGAAGTAATGGGTAATGCATATGCGGAATTGATGGCTTAAACATCTCGAACTCCTGTAGCTGTCCACCAAATTCTTATCTACTCAATGAGATATGTACTTGTAATATTCAAGGGTAATAACTTGTTAGTGGTACTTGCTAATGCTAATAGGGTTATTCGTTAATTGATGGATAATGTGCGTATACTATTACGAACTCCGATCCAACTATGACTTGCAGTTCTCAAGTTTACTTTACCGTTTTTGATTGGTTGACCATTACTAATTATGTGACAACAAGTATTACTGAATTCATATTTAGCACCGGTCCAGATATTTAGAACGCATTTATTGATATTGCAAATAACTTGTATTCGGCAACTGTATATCCATTATTTTAATCTTAATCATCATTTTCAAACATGAAAGTTTAAATTGGAACACAAACTCTAGGAAGTGGATCAATTCTTACAGGAAGTAGCACAAATATAATAAATAATCTAAATATCATTTCAAAGACAGCAACTACAATAACAGTGAGTGCTTCAAAACAGTTGAACATTTTATAAGCGGCATCGACAAGTGCGAGCATTAATAATTTATTAGTCAATTTGCTTTTTGGGTATTCATCAGGTAACATAACTTTAATCGGAAGCATTACGTAACAGATTAGCATTAATGGATATAAAATCATTGGTCAGTATTAAAGTTCTCTAAGTGTGGCCATGATTGGTCTTGAAATTAGTTCATCAACTCTAATAATAAACAACATTCACTTTAAACCAAGTATTTACGATGTTGGGAACTGTTCTTCATATATGATGAATAATGTTTCATCAAGTTCGGTCACTTTCACAGGTATTTTCGTTCAGCTTGGATCTAGCAGTTCATTCTTACCAATTGGTTCAACGTCATCGTCGTCAAGTAAATATTTATTTGGGGGATTGGTCCAAAATATCTCTACGAGTTCAACCTTTACAGTAAACGGTTTGATTTTAGATTGTTACTAAAATTTATAAGCTAGATACATTTAATATTCAGGAGTCCTCATTGGAAATTCATTTTCGAATACAAATAATATTGACATTTCAAATACATGTATTAATCAGAATTTTACGAGTACAAGTGTAGATATTAGCTACTTTGGGCTAATAGGAACTAATATTGCGAAAATGTCGTTCAAACAATCTATAATAACTTTAATAGCAAAAGGAACACTAAATTATTTTGCTGTCATCGGATATTACGGTGGTGATTTTCAAAAAGAATTTATTAACACAATTATCTCAGTAAACCATCAAAATTATCTCGCAGGATATGGAAATGCTATTATAGTGGCAAAAATTGATTATAACAGTTTTTTAGTTTAAAATGTTAGTCTTAATAAAAATAATCTAAATTCAAAAGCCAACACCGGAGGACTATTCGGATATGCTGGAAACACCAATTATACAATTTTAGACTTACAGGTAAGCAGCTTTAATTTCACTTCTATTTCATATACTGGTTGTATTGTTGGTTACTAAGTAAAAGATTATACAACAATTTCAATTTAGAACTCAACATTTTAAAATATGAATATAACAGGTTCAGGGTATACTGGCGGTTTAGCAGGCTCTTTCGGATAATAACAATCAATTTTTTAACTATTGAACACAACGTTAAAGAGTAGCAACGTTACATCTTAGGAAGTGTACTCAGGAAGTTTTATGGGATGTGCTTACTAAGGGCTTGTACAAATAAAAAATACAACACTAACATAAATACGTCTTAAAGGAAGTTCTGCTAAATTTCTTATTGGCATAGATTTGAGTAAAAGTACTTATGACATTTCAACTTCTTGTTCAACTGATGTGAATTATATAAACGACGTACTAATTTCTAACTGTGCTGATTTCGGAAATACACCAACTAAAACCACAACCGGCTGTTGAGTGAATATACAATATTAAAAATAAGAGGTTTTGATTCGCTAATTTAATTTTCAGAAACTAGCTTTCGCTTCTCAGTTTCTTTTTCCTTGCACGTGAGATTCGTTGTATTATTATCTTTAAGAAGTGAAAAGTTCTTAAACTTTAAATTTTAGTTATGTATATAAATAGACATATATATAAATAGCAACTAAAATAACATTCCAAACTCATAATATTTTGCTGTTATTAATATGAATGATAATTAAAATAAGTTAGTCCTTTCAATATGTTTTCGTTAGTTGTAATCGAGTTGTTATAATAGATAGATACTCACAAAGTTAACCTTACATTTTGTGTTTTAAATGAAAATCGTGCTCCTTTAATAAATTATCAATTAACCCTCAGTTTATCCCAATGGATATCATTTTGACGCCAACTATGATTGAGGCCACCCAACCATATATCAAATATGCTGTAAAGTTCATCCCAACACCAGCGCAGAAGACATCCCAGTGTTCTCTCCATTGACATCCATAACCAACACAACAAAACTCAAGGCCTAGTCCAGGTATTAAACAATTAACAAGACCCCAAATCCATTCGCATTGGTCATAATGAGGCGCTTTGCACTTAATAAAAACATCAGTACAAGATAAATCATCAGTTGCACGTGGTACGATTACAATCGGCTGAACGATGGCTGGTACAATTAATTGTGGTATAACTTCAACTTTAACTTGTTTAGGTTCATCAACTGCCATTTATGAACTTCGTAGTTTCGTAGTATTGAGGCGAAAATGAATCTTGGTCACCTACCTTGAAGTGAAATTGTAGTTAGAATCTTTTTGATATTATAAATCTTCCTGATAGCTTTAATGTATATTTTATACAATTTTATATTTCTTCCACTCTACTCTTGTCAAATATTCTAAATCTATAGAAGAGCGGTGACCATTCTAATTTTTGCATTAATAATAAGAATTAATGTGTGATTTTCTGCATTATTTTGTAATATCGTATAAATCACATTTTCTCACATCAGTTAGACAAAAAATAATTAAGCTTTAACAATATTGGACTTTGCAGCTTCAATTATAAACGCAAGTCTCTACTGTAAGTAACTATTGTGAGTAGGCCCTAATACAATATTGCTTGGACTTGGACCTTCATAAGCTACTTCGACTACAATTTTTGAAATTATATTTTTTGAAAACTATTTCAAATCTTTGAACACGTGCCGAGTAATATCTGGATCTAATATATTTATTACATTAGAGGGGTCAAGAATAAACTCTTCCACGAAACAAACTAGTTCGTACAGCAGTGGACATTAACTTTACTACTGAACTCAGAGAATCATATCTCTGAAGTCACGTAAAATCATCAACTGGTGACAATGTGAATTAAAGCAGGTGTGATTTGAATGAATTTAGTAAGAAATACTATCTTACTGTTCATGTTGCCATTTATGAACTTCGTAGTTTCGTAGTATACAACTATTTATGCAATAACATATAGCTAGGCAAAATCGTGTATAAGCACGTGTATAAGCTTTCAATTTCTAAAGTTTATATGTGAGATATCCTGTCTCAAGAGTAGTTAGTGTCGTTGTGAGAACTTTTTACGTACTACATGTAAGTATACAATAATGTATATACAAATGTAGTATGTACAATTGCATTCATACTAACTTTACACATCAAAAATTTCAACTACTACATTAGTATAAATGTCAAGATAATTTTGGAATGTACATTTAAATAATTCGATGGTATATTGATTTAAAAAGTTTATCCAGTTAAACGTTGTTAAATGTTGTAATAATCAATATACAAGTGTGTAAATTTATATATCAATCATCAATATACTGAGTGTTATGTTTCACTATGTTTCCTACACTATGTTTCCTTAGATTGATAAATATCATATAAATATTAAAAGGAAACTAGATATTCGTATAATTAATTTAATATTTTCACTTCTAATGAATTTGGAATAAGATAAGTTAAACAGTAATTATTCTAATATTGATGAAACAGAAGAACTAAACGATTAAATTAATGTTAATGTACAATAAAAGAGTAAAACAAAAGAGAAAATAACATTTATTACAGCTATAACTCTTATTGTTTGCGCGTTATTAACTATTTCAGTATATTCCTTTACTGTAAAAAATCTGCAACCTGAAGCGATTATTTCTTTAGTAGCATTGATATTGTTGTTTTGTGGCACATTAGCTCGCTATTTCTATAAGTCAACAAAATATATCAGTCAAATATACATTGTTCAGCTGATTCTTTCTGGACTTGTATTTTTAGGTATTTTGATTGATGTAATCATCTATTCTGTGTATTATAACAAGTATAAGTGCGGTTATGGTCCATTAGGTTTCGTTTTCGAAAACGGCACTAGAATTCATTGGTATACTGAGAAGCAGACTGAAACTCATTTGAAATCCTAAACTACAGTGAGTGATTCGCGCCTTTCCAACTATCACGAAGCAATCTTGCAATCCGATAGCTTCGATTTCAAGCTGCGTGGTCTGCGCACGCGCTATTCGTATGCTTTACCTAAATCAATAAGCAAATTCATAGTGATGACGGACATTCACACGAACAACACCTTGACCTCGAATATGAGCACCGACTTCGACCTCATGGTCTTCTGCGGAGACCAGTCTGACCACGGCCTCCCCTCGGATTACGTTTCTGCCTTCAAGAACTTCCCTCAGAAACCGATGCTGATGGCAATGGGCAACCACGACGAGGTGGGCGACTTTTTAATTGTGAACGGTCGCCCGAAGAACTTTTATCAAAAAGTCAGAAATCTCGGGTTCTATTTCATCCACGTTCAGAGAAAAACGCCCATTGTGGACGACCAGGTTGATCTTGGAATCGAATTTTTAAATTAAAATGTTCATTTAAGTGAAGGAACTGAGCACGTTTTCATTGTTGTGCACTACCCGGTGTACTCAGCGGGTTACTTTGGAGCGTACCCGTATTTTACGTAAAAACTGGAGGAATTCATCGATTAGAATGAAGGAATGAACATACGAGCGGTGTTCTACGGGCACGACCACAACTTCGGCGCGTTCAAGCGCAAATAATAGTACTTTATCGAAGCGGGAGTTGGAGGAGGCGGTTTGTCCGAGCTCAAAAACGAAACTTACCTGCACGATCGCGTATGGACAACTGATTCGCGCCACGGACCACTGGAAGTTCCAGTTACATGCACACAAGCATGCTACGGGTACGAACACCACTTGGACAGCTGGATGAAATACACCAGAACTGAAGTAAACTTCGAACCGGGAAAAATCGTTTACAATATCAGAGACTTAATTACAGATGAAATACTCACTAGTTACGAACAACCTGTGTGAGCTCTCATTTATTATTAGATTATGTATTTTATAATTGATATTTTTACAGTGGTGGGCCCTCGAAATGCTTTTTTGAATTAGGAAGAAGAATGAAGTTTATTATTTGAATCTTACTTATATCACTGCCCGGCTCAATAATGAGTGTGTTCTCCCTCCTCATCAATACACTCATTAACTCTATTTACTATTGATTTGTAAAGTGCTTCAATCACATCAAGGCCTGGTTGAGCCTTGGATAGCTGTGCTACAATAATTAACGTATATAACTCTGTATATACTTCAATAATAAGTTTCAACTTTACCTAACGTTGTATAATTTAACAATCAAGAAAATTGATTTCTCATTATGAAATGGAAATGGAAGATCATAAGTAAAATAACTGTTGTTTTAGAGTAGCATCAATATATTATTTAATGCTGGGCCCGACTAACCCACTTGATTCCATTCTTCAAGAAACAAAAATGCATTCATTATTTGAATATTGAGAATGAAAGCGACTGTAACTACCTGAATTATAATTCTAATTAAGCGAAGTACCAATACTTCATCTTGAGCTCCCAGTTGAGATTGAAAGAAAAAGTCCTCCATTGTTTTTCGTGATTAAGAAATACCTAAAATCGTTCAGATTGACCCAGTTGAAGATGAACACCGAGGTCCTCTGCAGGTCCAGTGCTTGCGCTACTAGTTATAAATTACATATTGCGTCCGTATACCAATCATTGGATCCTCTTATTCTTTTCTCCAATCAGGCTTAACTACCATATATTTTCGAGATAAAATCTTTCATAAATTAGTTTTGTTGACTAAAACATAGAAATTACACAGGGACATCTTAAACAAGTGATATAACTAGTTCAGATTGGTACAATATTTTATGAATTCATCCGTTGGACCCAGAAATGAAGAGAATACAAACGCTTCAGAACTGCCTAAGTTTGTTAAGTGAATTAGTTGACCTTCCCTAAACATCTTCTACCGCGTTTATTTTTGTCATTGCCGTCCTTTTATTGCATGTGGTAAATTCTATTTTTCCTTTTTGGAATATTAAATACCGACTTTGAATAGTCGATTATGGTCTAATACGATCGAAATCATATTTTTGGCCCTCTTGTGTTAATGAGTAGTTCATGAATAATCTCCAACTTGAGATTATTTATTGGAATTTGTCATCCGCATTAGAAGTGGCAAAATATTTTAATATATAATTACTCACATAGTAAACAAGAAAAAGCAATTCCACCTCCCATAACTGTAATAATCACTTTTTAAATGACTCTAATAATTCAATAAGTGGCGTGTTGTATGTAATTTTGCAACTTCTAAAGGATAATATGGACACATTGCATGGTGAATTAAGTTTTCTATCAATAAACAGATTGTTGTCGTCGAACACTTTTGAAACATATTCTTAGTTATTTGATTGTTTTGAGTTAGTTTTATATGTCTTCAATAAACTTCGATATACAGATCTATACCAAACTTGAATACTTCCAGTGAAACTAATTAAATTGTTGGGCAACCAAGATTTATTGTGTTATAATGAGTTTATTATTATAGAATATTACTATGAACTTACCAATATTTTAAAAGAAAATGTATTAATTTATTCGTTAAGTTACGTATTATTTTCTGTAATAGTTATTAGATATTCGTATATTTACTCGTGAGTCTTTTAATTTTATACCAGTAAATATTTTGATAAATCATTTGCAAATAATAATCTTGGAACAATTTCTTGTATGTTCGTAGATTCTAAGTCTATATTGTAAAATATTTAGGACTTAACACAATTTATTTGACAAATATAATTATTAATTCTTCGCGGTCTGTGTACCAGCTTATCTGTACTTGTTTTAGTTATTTATTCTTCTGAATAGTATTTATATGAATGATTAGAAGACATAGCTTTACAAAACGATGCAATAATTAAAATTAATAAGGGAACGAAGATTAAGTATATTATTGTTGTAATTTCTAATCTACTTAAACCTAAAATTTTATTATTTTTATTATTATTAAACATATAATTTGTATAATACGTTGTAGATCGTAGTCTGTTATTTAGATTTCCATAATAGTAGGATACTTAATCTAAAGAAAATACATTTGCGTCAACTAACAATAGATCTTGATTATAGTTTGATAAAACTATATCTTTGTAAATAACCATTATTCCATCAATAGCACCAAGTTATTTAACTATTATTTTCCCACTTACTAAATAATCGCAATTAGCATCGAATATAATAGAACGCTGATGTATTTCTGATTCGTTATAATTTCTTTCAGAAATTCTGTTTTGATACGTAGTTTTATTTTGTGTAATAATAAGTGTGAATTTCTTTTCTCGCGACTTTTAGAAAGCATCTATCCAGAAACCGTTGTTTAGTTCTAATATATTTTACATATTCGCAAGTGTTTAGTTTACTTTGATGCTCTTAATATAATTATTTCTGAACAAAACTTGCTTAACACCATTAAAATACTATTAATCATCAATTCCAGCTATATATCGCATATTCGAGTCAAATAATGTGTATGGTTCTTCAACTGGAACTTTGTATGACTATTTGAGAACCACCGTCAGAAACCCACTCACAGTCGTTTAATTATCCAAAGTTTTTGATTATACAGTTAGCGCTTTTGTAACGCTTAATTTGCCATTAAATTATCCAACTCTAAACTTTTCCGTTAATGCTGATGGCTATGATTTTAATTATTCCCTCATTATTGATTCCCAGTTTTTACTTGTGGAATATGAAAATTAATGAAGCGAATAAACATCTATTATATATTTGTAGAAATTAATTCTTTCTAAAATAATTTATTATACATCTTCGGTTTTTTATGAATAATAATCTGCAAGATATTAATCGTATTAGTTATCGAATAATGTTCTATATTACGAAGCCGCATTATCAATATTTACACTGCTTATTACTATTTCACTAATATCTAAATTTATATATTGAGTTAATTTTTTAAGTTTGTTTGTAAGAGCGGAAAATAAAGAAATATCATATAATCTTTAGTATATATCTAACACTATAATGGGTATTACTACTATAGTTTCTTCTGAAACTATTTCATCATACTGTATATCTTCAATTTTGTTTCCAACAACTTTTTTCAGTTAATGTAAATATTAAAAATCACTTAATATTTAGGTTGAAAGATACAAATTCCGAAATATTAAATTAATTAATGGAAGTTATAAACCGTCCTAATATTTATCAATGCTTATCAAATATTAAAATTCTTCGATTTAATTTATAAAATAAGAAATGTTACCACTATTCTTTAAGTTTTTAAAATTATTTAGCAATATTTCATAATATGAATGCAAATTAAACATAGATTATTTTGGTATTTAACATCTACTAATTGGTTTATTAATATGAAAAGATTCTTTCATAAGTGTTTAATAATTTAGAAACGAAGAAGTATTGCTAACATATCCCTGCTCATTATTGTTTTGAATTGATGTATGTGATGATGAGGCTATTGCTCTAAGTTTCTAAAAATCGATTTAAGTTGCAGAAACATAATTATCAAACAACTATTGTTGTTCTATATAATTTTATTCTGTAATTGAACAAATTTAGAATGGCAATCGTACCATTTAACCCAAAAATGTACTTGAAACTGTATTAATAGCTGTATATTCTTTGAATTTGAACTGTTTTTAATATTTAACGGGGTCTGTTATCATGAATATATCACTTTCTATTATATTAAGTACTTTCTGCTTAGTCACTTGTATATAATCAGAATTGTTGGTATTTATATCTAGTTAGTTAAATATCACTGGTTAAAATGAGTAGAAAGACTGACTATTTCCTTTAGTTACGAAAATCGGACTTGAATATTCTGCAAAATAATCTATAAGTGTTCTTTGAGTTTTTGAATCCAGTATAGTTGTTCTTGATACCTTATCTACAGAAAACATACTAAAAGCTAAATATTGTGTATACTCAACTAATTTATACAAACAACCTACATAAACAGATTCAATGTAAACTGGTTTCATAAATAACATTGTGTTATTTATGTTTCCTATTTTAGGAGTTTCGTCATAAAATAATTGATTTAGATACTAAATTATAGAGTTAAGAGAACTATTCAGATAATGATTTTCATCTTAGTATCGATAGAATAATTTTATATGCTCATAGAATCTTTAAATATAATAGTTACATTATTCCTTTGAAACCAATATTACAATTAAATTTTAATCTAACGGTAAACCTGAAGAAATATAATTGCAATACTTTGTAAACAGAAAAACTACTGTGTAGCTTGTAGAAAAAATTATATTCGAACCGTTTTTTATTTTGTAGTTTGAGCCTTAATTCTGGTTTTCAATTTCCTTATAAATGTGTTGAATGAACTGAAAGTTATTAACTATATTTTAATATTTAGTGTTCTATTTAATAAACTCTGTTATATTTTATTGCAAAATCATTACTTGTGTCAATGAAAGATACTTTACTTTGAACAATTTATCAAAAATATTTATAATTTAGTTTTCTTTTATAATGTAAATCCATATCCTGTCTATGAGTGAACTAGATTCTAAAATGGTTGAATTAATAATGTTTATTTCTTCAAAATTATCAAAAATATAAACAGAGTCTTTGCTAAACTGGCTATATATCATTGGATTCGTGAATGGTATTCCTTTAGATAGTTATTTTTCATTATTAATTGTAAAATATGTGTTGTTGTTTCCAATTTTAGCTCTAATTTACTCACTAGTATCAGTATTAGTGATTTTACTCGCAAATTATGTAAGCTCATCTAGTTCGTACTAATATGGTTTGAAATAGTTCGTTTTCTATCTGTTAAAGAATTAATCTACGTCCGGAAGTTCCTGTTTTAAACGGTTCATCGAATCTTAGCACCAATCTTTCCTGTATTTAATGTCTATATAGTACTGTAAAGTATACATTGCATCTTAAAATGATAAAGTTCCAGCTACACCTATTTACTCGTATTCTTACAAACGCTCTTAAAAATCTTTGAATAGTTGAAGCTTAGGATCGTAGTATGTAAATTACTTCATATTCAGTAGTTCTCTCACATTATTAAATACAATACTTTGCCAACTAAATAGATGTTTCTTCAAAGTTTTACAATTTATCTTGCAGCTCACTATATTTTAGGCTTAGTGCTATTATGAACACATTCATATTTGAAGTGTATAGAAAATTCTGGTCGATGTACTATCAAAATAATCCAAAAATCAAAATATTAATTTAATCCAGTTGTGCAATTTATAAAAAATGCAATTTATTTAAAGTTTACTAATATTCAATCCTCTTATTAACAACTAATAAATATAAATAACAAAAACTTCAATACATCGCAGTATTGATGTCTCAATATATTTTTAAAGATAAAAAACAAAGAAATGATATGGGCAACTTACTCGCAATGGACCATTATAATATAATAAGTACTGTACGCGCTAAGGATTCGTATAATTATTTATTACATCAAAATAAATTCATTCCATTATCATATTTTGATAATTTGTAATTAGATAACATTTTTATGGCTGACTAAAATTACCACACCCGAATGCAAATACATTTATTTCCATCTATTCATTAATAGTAAAAATATATAAATGTTATGAAATATGCAAAATAATATGGTAAATTAAATAAAATAAGCGATAATCTTCCAACAACTAAAGAAAAAATAACTAGAAGTAAAAGTGCTATGCTCATCAGTTCTGTTGAAGATGTAATATTATAACAGCTTTAGTTTTAAAAATAAAGATTTAGTAATATATAAAATAGCGCAGCGCAGTTACCTGAACTTAACAGAATATAAATTAATGATAAGCAAAAATATATGTAAAAATGATTTATATTACAAGGCTATTATATAATATGAGAGAGTGATATACTAGAATTATGAAATCATTCATTGTCGCATTTGAAAGTAATGCAATTATTTTATTTTTCTAATTTGTGATCATCCAAAATGCTTCTAGCTTCAATCTTATATTCATTTGTTGGTAAGTCAATAGCAAATCGTGTTAAATTATTTCCGCAGCCAATGCATTATCCGCTGGCAACATGTCTCAAAACAAGTGGATAATCATAAGAAACTTCTTAGCCAAGTCCTTGCAATCTAAAACCAGCTTAGTAATCTTCAACCATAAATTCAGCTTCTTTTTCTAACATAGAAAGTGGTGCGATAACTATTGGAGAAGTTGGAGCTGAGACAACTCGTGGACAGCCCAAAACCCATGGTTCAGTTACTTCTCTTTTTAGTGCCTTTGCAACCATATCAGAATCTGCTTATAAGTAGAACTTGTCTCCCATTTTCAATGGTTGTTCTGAATTTATTTGCTGTGTTCTCTTTCCCATTTTAGAAGCACCAAATTCTTAAACACGAACAAGTTAGAAAACGTGTCTTCTAGCTGCTGAGATTTCAGTTGACAACGAACAAACATAACCCGAACGAAAATCGAAGTGCGGGAATCTTACATCAGTGGAGATTGAAAGAGGCATTTATTCGCTGTGCAATATTATTAATAATTTATCGGAAGGGCGAACTACTTTAGACTTACTAAGAGCAACAGGCTTCATAAGGTTATTGAGATCTTCTTACAATTCAGCTGCTTTTATATCGCCTTTGGCTTTAACTTCAAGATATTATTTAATGACAGCTTCACGAGTTGCACGCTCTTCAACCCAATTGCCAACCATAGTCTTTGTACTGTATACATTTATTTTTGGTTCAGACATCCGCAAATTGAAGCGAATTAAATTTTTGTTTTATTCATCAATAAAAATCTTACTTTATTTATAGACTTTTCGCACCACACCAAGGACAAATGCTGAAATCATTCATGAATAAATCAAAAGTCGTAAATACTTTAAAACTTGCCAAATAATACGCATTAGATTGTGAATACAGAAAGGCCCTAGAAATTTATGCAAATGAAACTTTATTTTCAAAGCCATTAGTTGAAATGGATGCCGAAGAAGCTGAACACTTTTTATTATGTGGTCATGCATTCTAGCAATTTTATTCCCAATATCACGAAAACTTAGAAGGATACGTTGCTTAAATCAACAAGTTCAACGAAAATTAAAAGCAATAAGTTTTACCTGAAAAATGCGAAGATCCAACAACTTATTTGATTAAAGCTATAACTTGCTATGAAAATTGCATCAAAATATTGTGTGGATTCGAATTTAATTCTTCTGAATCCAAGTAAATGGTTGTTCTATCATTCTTTAAAATCTTTGAATGCAAGCGTGAAGCCAAATAAGAATGGTAAGGTGAAGCATTAGAATTGGTTCAATTTGTTGCTGACAAAAAGATAAATGTTTCTAAATATGAGTTTGGTAAAGTACTGAAGCAATTAACTCTTGAAGCACTAAACAAAACTGAAAATGAAGCCTAATCTGCAGAAGTTGAAAAATGGTGAGATATCTATTTGGTTTTTAAATTTAATAAGATGAGAAAATACGTTTGAATACTAATAAAAAATTAATCATTGTCATTTATAATATATAATACATAGCTAAATATTTGATATAAAATAACCTATATTACCCCCATTTGGGAAATTTAGCTTCAATTTTAGTAAAATAATCATTATCTCACTTCATTAATATTTTGTTTGAGATGTGGAGTATTTCGTATATTATATTAATAAGAAGATCTATGTGTAATTCAACTTTTGTCTTTTAGTTCACACTACATATGTATTGAAAATATTCTCTTATAATATTAGTGACTGAACAACAACATGACTCACACTACTACCTGAACAACTCATAAATAAGCGGCGTTAATAAGTTAGTAAAATAATATTAGTATTTCAAAAAGCGTATGATTTGGATTTTCGGCTCAGTAGATAATAAATAAAAATAAAACAGGTTAAGTCACAGATCTAACATATATCATGACTTTAAGTTGATTTTAATGAAAACGGGAAAAATGAAACATATTACTAAAGAATAATTGCTCCTCCTTCAGCCAGTTTTCCTCCTCCTTCTTCTCACTGTAACTTTCACTTGTACTCTCGCTTAAACTTTCATCAATTTCCTCTTCCTCTTATTTTTCTTCAAATTCTTCTTCTTTAAAATATTCGTTGTTCACGACCGTAACGTCCTTACTGACCTGATAGTTGTACCTGAACTCTTCTGGGATCCCGTTTTACAGGAATTCTTGCTTTGAAATGAACGTGAGCGCTTCCAAAATGAGTGAGTTGTGTTCGTGCTGCGAGTTCCTGAGGAGGTAATTGAGCAGTTTTGGCTTCTACTTCCTAATTTTGGTTTACTTCTGCTTAGTGAACTGCTCGTAAATAGTAATTGCCTCAGTTGAAGTTGGCTTGTTAAGAAGGACACCGTTTTCTTTAAGCAAATTAGACAGCGCGGTTGCTTCTGAGAGCTTCGCAGCAGTCGGAAAACGAGAGCGGCGCTCAGCGAGATACTTCTGTATGTCTATTGGAGTGGAAATTAATGATAATAGTTGTAAAGTAGTAAATATAATAGGTGAAGTGTTTCATTTCATTTAAATGTTTAATAAATTACAAATATTCACGAAATGAAATAAAGAGTCGTTTAGTGAATGAAAAAGAAAGAGTAGCCAACATCGGGATTCGAACCCGAGCCCTCAACATTACTAGTGTTGCGCTCTAACCAACTGAGCTATGCCGGCATAATAGTAAATAAACTAAATGATTATATAATAATAATACCTAAACAAAAATATACAATAATTTTAACTTAAATGATGAATTTTAAATAGAAATGGTTATATAATCTGCATCGTACACAATCCTATAATAAGTAACAATAAAAATAACTCAGCAACCTGTATCAGATGTATAACTAAGAAAACTAGCGCAGTTTCCTTAAACAACAGCGGCTGCTGTTCCTTTCTTAAAAGTATTAACACCAATAGAACATGATGTTGATATATCAAAATTTTTAGTATTTTATATTACAGCGAAGAGCATTTTAGGTGTTGTTCCATAAATACTTATTGAATTAATTGTTGAGTTTTTGAATTAAACCAAACCATCAGCAGATACTCCTATCAAAACTCCCACATAACTCGCAGTTAAATTACACGTTAATAATGTTGTATTTAGCACCATTAGTTTAGAGTCTACAGCGCCATACGCTCCCATTAATCCGCCAACATATGCATCACCAGTGATATTCGTATTTGAAACTGTTGAATTTTGAATTGTAAAAACTGAAAAGTCTACTTCATATAACCCCAAAATACATCCGGTATACGCAATACTACTAAAATTAAAGCAATTAATTTTTAAATCTTAAAGTGTAAAATTAACACTAGAAATTCCTCCGAATACTCCACCTCCAGAGCTATATGTGCTAATATTACAATTGATAAAAGTATTGTTTTATATTAGACATGTACTCCCATCTATTTTTCCAAATAGAATACTGTTATAATTATTTGACTAACCGCTTATAACTTGCATTCTTACAGTGGCTTATAAATTAATAATTTATTTTGTAACTAAAGATTATGAGAATCCTATAATACCAAACCTATAAAACGTAGTTCCTTAAACTGTTAAGGTAACAATTGACTGTTAGATAGATATTTATGCACTATTATTTCCCACAAGGCCAAATTATTCAATATATGTACTTGTACTAGTAAGATTTTACTAAAGGCAAACATTTTAAATCAGAATAATGCTTGTGATAGCGTTTGAAATTCCAATTAGGAATCCAGAAGACTATATTTAATCAGTAACTAATTTTTGATAACAATCCAAGATTAAACCGTTTACAGTAAAAGTTGAGCTGGCAGAAATGTTCATTACTAATCCACCAAAATAGAACTTTGCAGAAACTGTGGAAGTAACAGAAACGGTGGTTAAAAACTAAGCTTAAGTTCCAAATTAAACGAAAATACCAGTCAAAGTCACTTAACTAGATACAACAAAGCTGATTAAATATGATGAGCAGTTTCCAAAAGTAAACATTGTTGGTTTGAAATGAACACTGTTTAATTATAGTGTTGCAGAACTTATTTCGAGGCCAACCATGGCAATGAAAAGGGAAGTCTGATATTTGCCTACAATTTAATATCCAGCAATGCTGAGTTTTTAACTTATGCTCTTTATTAAAGTAATATTTCCTGAAGATGAAGCAAAGAGTAAATTGAGTAACAAGTTATTTATTGTTGTACTGACAGTTGAGGAGGTTTATAAAATACTCAACTATTAAGATGCACTTACTGTGATTGTTGTTGCTGTTTTTGAAATAATACACATGTTGTTTATAATATTATTAATACTAGCAGTTAGAATTGGCCCGCTTCCTAGAGTTTGCGTTCCAATCTAAACTTTTATGTTAGAAAAAGAAGATTGTGACTGAAATAGTGGTTTAACTGTTGTTGAATACACACTATTTGAAATATCAATGAATGCACCCTAAATTTCAGGACCCGTATTAAACACCCACCCAGCAGTAAAATTAGTTGAACTTGTAATTGTATGCGTTATTGTTTGTATATCAAAAATAGTAAAGAACACTGGTAGACTGCAGGTCATAGTCAGATCAGTATTTATTATAGTGTACATACATGATCCATTAATCAAAGAATATCCAGATGGGCACTAGCACTAACCGCTCACAATTACTTATCCATCAATATTACAAGTACAAGCTGCAGGAACTAACTAATTATTAACTAACTACGAGTTGGGTGGACAGCTACAGGAGTTCGAGATGTTTAAACCATCAATTCCGCATGTGCATTACCCATTACTTCCCATAGCGTCTTGTGTTATGCACTGGCAAACACCTCCAACGAAAATCTAACCCGTAATCGAGCAAACACAGGCACTATTAATTACTGCCGAATTAGCTGGACAAGCGCAGATATTATTTGAAACCACAGCGTTTATTGGCAAACACTGGCATACTCCGTTGATGCTTTATTGCCCGGTTATTGGACACGTCACATAAACGCATTATTTATTAACAAACTGGTAGCCGTAAGAGCTTTCACAAATAACCTTATCAATGAAATTCTGGATGTCTTGACTCAGAGTCGCTACTCTTTAGGTAAAATCTGTATTTGTTGTTTGCTGGGCCGATAAAGTCGATGCGATGTTTCCTAAAGTTGAGTTTATCGCGCTCATATTACCAACAATGCTGTTATTCAGCACCGAAACGTTGTTGAATATTCTTAGGTTCAGCTGGGTTGTTTGATCTAGGTAGACTTCCTAACTTTTTATAACAGCGCTGGCCACGTCCAAAATGCTCACGCATGAACTTTAATTTACAACTTATCCTTCTGGGCAGGTGCATTGTTCGTTGAATACGAATGTGCTTTTGCAAACTAGTTTCTAGTCTACCGTTTCGCCGAATTCAAGCATTGTTTAGCAAATTCCATACGTGTAGAATTAATCGCCGCATATATCACATTTCGCGGAGAACTCTCCGTCGATCACGACGAGTCCTTCGCCTGATCCTATGTTGGCGGTGTTCGAGCAAATATTTGTATCTGAGAATTTGATGTGGGTTTACTCTGATACTACGCCCACCAAAGTTCCAGTTAAAATTCCCTCCAAATACGCGGTTAGATTACAACGTAGAAGCTGCAAGTTTACTTTTCCTCTTTGGACCAAACCGCCGACGGAACTTCCTTTGAGTCTGAACTGGAACAAAGAGTTCTGGAGGGTCAAATAATTATTTCCGTTCAGAACGAGCCCAGAAATATTTTAACCTTTTGAAATGAAAGTGAAGTTAGAAGATTCGGTGGTCGCATCGCAGCTGAAGCAGATGATAGCTCCTTCTGCCAAATAATACGGGACCTGGACAGAAATGTTGGAAGTCCTTATTTCCACCGAAGAAGTGATTCCCAGAAGAGCAAACGAAGGGAGGTTTTCAGGAGTCATGGTGAAGTCTACAAAGTAGTCTTGCACTTTCTCGGTGAACAAACTGAAATGGATCGGCTAGTTAGTGGAATGACTAAACTGAGCTTATTGCGTTACAGATGCAAGCAACACCGCTTTTTCGCAGTAAAGCACAGTTTCTCTGCCGAATTTCAGCTAGCTTCTGCACAAGTTAGAGTTAGCAGACTATATATCGCTTTTTACTAGAGTTTGGTGAACAACTAGTGTGCACATAATTTCTGAAGATATGAAGTTAAGCAAAAGCATTTGTTTGCGGTGAGGTGGAACTAAATATATAATTAGACTACCTATCATGCTGATATCGTTTTCATTGATGGAATTTAATTTAATAATAAATCGAGATATCTTGGATCAATACATTTCAATAATTTTTGCTAAGTGCTCTGATTTAGTATATTATATATGTATTTTATTTGTTTAATGATTTCAAAAATGAATGAATTGTAAATCTGTAAACATGAATTTTAATATGCAGATAAAGTGGTATATCCGTGTTATAAACCAATATTTTCAATTTAATGATGATATATCAATTTATACACTGTTTATAGTATACATATGATACAAATACATTATTAAATTGGACAAAATCTATGCTTACTTAACTCTTCAATGTATAAATAATAAATAAAATAGAAATGTTATGTCACTCTTCAATGTGTTCGAGGATCTTTCTGTAGCTCAGTGGAGATAATGTCTTCAAATACTTGTTCCCGACTTCGTCAACAACGTTTGGAACTGACTTACCATATGCCATTCTCAGCTCTCTGATAGCATTTTTAATTGCGAAGTACACTGTGGAACCGAGCAAAAGTGGCGATTCAGCGGAGGCTTTGAAGTCGTAGATACTGGCTGGATTTGGAACGTCTTTTTGAATCTCAGTTGATAAGAACTGCGGAACATCGGCCATTGATTGAATGGCATAGTTCTTTGCGTTGGTGAGTTAAACGCCGTCTTCCCACAAGATTTCTTCAGTGGTGTACAGGCCCAAACCTTGTCCGAAGCCGCCTTCGATTTGACCACAGTCAACAAGTGGATTGAGTGGCGAGCCAACGTCTTTCTGGACGAAGGCCTTAAGTGTCTTGAATTCGCCTGTTAAACCGTTGACTTCGACAATTATCAAACCAATACCGTATGCTGTGTAGAATCCGCTGCATCCTTGGTGTGTGGCCCAGCTCCATTAAATTTCTTCTGGTAAAGTGGCCAATGCTTGAGCGGTGAGCTTAATTCTGTTGAAATACGCGATATTGCATATTTCTGGCCAAGTCTTATCCTGAAGCTTGTTTCTAAGCTCTTTCAAGTTGCTAACGAGTTCGTCTGAAGCGAGTTTAACTGCTTTTCCGTTAAGATCAGTTCCAGAGCTAGCTGCTGTGGGTTGAGTGTTGGCGCATCTGGTGGTGTTGGTATTGATGACCTTTACGTACTCAAGTGGGATTTAGAGAGTTTCGGCGCATATCATGGCCATCTTGGTGTGCAATGATTGGCCCATCTCAATTCCTGAGTGATTAACTGAAACAGAACCGTCTCTGTAAATGTGAATCAAAGCTGAGGCCTGGTTCATGAAGTTCTCCTCGAAGTTGACTGAGTTCTTAAGTGGGTTCAGGCAGATTCCGCGCTTGATGTGCTTGGAGGTCTTGTTGAATTCTTTCACCTCTGCAAATTGCTTCTCAATTTCAGAACGGGCTGAAAGGGATTTGTAAAGGGTCTGGGTGAGGTGCTCGGCATACTTGGAGGACATCAGGGTCTTGCTGGCCATGAGGTCGCCAGGTTGGTTCAAATTCATAACTCTGAATTTGTGAGCGGCTTCCTGGAAGGTAAGAGTTTCCTTCTTGTTGTATCTGTCATACCAGACTTAAATGGCGTGATCAAAAATGGTTTCCTGGATATAAGTAGCTTGTGGGCCACCAAAGCCTCTATAAGCGGTGTTCGTAACTCTGTTCGTCTTCGCGCAACGGCCTTCTACTCTCACGTTTGGAATAGTGTAGCATGATTAGGATTGGAAAATAGATTTATCCAACACAGCGCTTGAGCAATCAGAAGTTGAACCACCGTCGTTAACTAACAGTAAGTCCATACCAATGTACTTTCCTTCTTTGGTAAAACCAGCCTTGTACTTGTAATAGTATGGATGACGGCCTCCCATAGAAATCAAATCTTGGTTTCTATCTAAGACCATCTTGACTGGTAAACCAGTTTTATGCACAGCAATAGAACAAGCAGTACAAAGAATCATTGGTCTATCTTATTTACCACCAAAACCACCTCCAAGTTGCATAACTTCAACTTCGATTTCAGAATTCTTCACAAAGTCATGTGCGCTAATTTGAGTGTGATCAGCTGGAGCATGATTTGGATTATTCAAATTCCATGCTATATCAAATTGCATCTTTGATGGGTTTTAAGTTGAGGCAAATACCTTCATACCACCAATTTCTAATGGATATATGATACAATTATGGGTTTCAAAGTAGTAGTGATCTTGACCGTGCATAAAGTTTTCACCTTATATAATAATGTCAGCCTTATCAATTTCGGCAACATCACCTAAAGTTATGACTCTGTCGTTGACTCCTGTGTTTGGAAGATAAGAATTGTTCTTGATGGCTTGTTCGATGTTAAGAGATACTTTACCAGATTTTAATTATTGTTCGTAAACCTTTTTGTCGTCGTTATCATACTTAACTTTTACAAGTCGTGCGGCTTTCAACGCAGCATCTCTAGTTTTAGCAGTTACCAAACCAATAGGTTGGCTCTTATGAAGAACTATCCAACCATTTTCTCCTTTTTGGCAAAATACCGGGGTGTCAAATTAGATACCAGAGTGAATGTTACCATCAACTCTATTTGGAATATCTCTTTCATCAACGTAAGCGATAAATCCTGGGACTTTTTTGGCTTCTTCTAAATCAATAGATATAATGTTACCAAAAGATCTATCGGTCATAACATACGCCGCATGGCTAACTCCTTGAGTAAATTCATCCAAATCAGCGGAGAACAGTGGATCTCCTAATATTTTAGCTTTCAGAGTTTATGAAATAATTGGTTGTCCTACAATCTTTCTGTGAGATTCTGGGATAATTCTTTCAGTTCTTGGCATTTTAAGTTACTTTCCATAGACTTGTTCTTCAACATTGGATAAAGCGGCATGATATTCTGGATCAACAGCGATGTTGTGATCAAGCTTGTATCTTGTTTAGGCCAAGAAAATATTGTTGGATGTGACATCAGATTTGTATTTACCATAAACTCTAGCGTCAGAATTTTCGGTTAAATCAAATGTAAGTTTTCCTTTGACGAGTTCTTTCATTTGATGGTGATCTGCTTGGGCTAAAAATTGTTCTTTGGAAACATCGAGTTTTTAGATTTGGATTGCGTTTACAGCAGTGCTCAAGTTGTTAACAAATATTTGAAGTTGTTTTCCTTGTTCAGCAACACAGCATCCAACGAGTGCCTCAGCGTTAGCGTGTCTTCTCTATCTTTTAGTGAAAAAGTAGAAGTCTGGCTCTTCAAATGTGATCTTTGTGATTATTTTGCCTTGGGCAATTTTTTCGTTGAGTAAAGTTACAACAGAGACTTCAGAAACGGAGTTATCAGCTGAGTCGAGGACTTGTACTTTTGCGTTGACTGCAGCAAGTATTAGGTTGAAGTCGTTATCTCCTCTTTTAGCAATGCCGGCTCCGATGGTTTCTGCGTTTCTGAGTGGTGTGTTTCTGAACATGGTGAGTGTTTCAACGAGTTTCTTGGCGAATTTTGTGGTTTTCCCCTTGAAAATTCCATAACGTCTGCGTAAGTGAGTTATGAGCCCAGTTCAATGTGCTTCTCCTTCATATTCATTATTTAAAGCTCAACAACGTTATTCAAGCTCAGTAACGTGTACTCATTCGCCTTCGAGTTATCGCAAATAGTGGTTAGTTAGTGGCTTGAGGCTCCACTGATCATTTTCACGTTCACTTTATTCTCCTTCAAAGTGTTCTTCAGTTCCTCAATCGTTTTTGGAGTGAAATATTTAACGCCAAAAAGCTTCTTCCCATTTTCTGGGCTTATTTGCTCGTGCTCGTAATCGAACACCTCAACGTTCTTCAGCTCAGCTGGGAATTCAGGTTCATTTTCGGGGTGGAAAGGAACCTTCCTGGTACAAATCGGCATCTCCTTGTCTTCAATGTCGGATGAAAATGATGCAACGGCTGCAGCAATGGGGTGGAAAGCGGTGCAACGGCACATGTTCCCGTCAAGGGCCTCCATAATCGAAGCCTCGGACGGCTTGGAGTCTTTCCTAAGAAGAGTGTACATAGCCATGGTGAACCCACCAGCGCAGTAACCGCACTGGAAGGACTCGCAATTAAGGAACTGCTCCTAGATCGGATGCAACATCTGCTTGTTGCCAATACCCTCAACGGTAAAGATTTACTTGCCGTGGCAGTACACAAGAGGATAGTGAAGCGCTCCTATGGACTTATAAACAGGCTTGTTGGCGTGGTGATCCCAGGAAACGACTGTTACAATATCACAGCCGAAAATTCCATTTCCGTCAGAAACTCTCGTTCCATACAGCTTACGCTATCTTAGGAACTCAAGAAGAGTTGTGAGTGGGTCAGGTTTGTACAGCTACACTAGCTTTCCGTTCAGGTGGAATACAACTGTCATTTGGTTGAAAGAGCGTGGTAGTAGATCGTATATCGCACAAAAGTGAAATAAATATGTTTTTAATATTTATTACAAGTCAAATGCTATGTTTGACCAAAAATATTTTTGCTTTATTAAAGTATTGCTATTTAATTACATTTTAAAGCCTGATATATGCCTATTTTTAATTTTGAATACTGTAATTTGTATGAATGTGCATAAGAATACTTTCATGAAAACATTTGTATTATCTACCTAAGATAGTAATAGAAAGAAAAGTGCGCTGTAAAATGTAAATTATTGTAAATTTGGACTCATTATATCATTTTCAATCTGTTTTCATCACATTTATGTTTTGATTCACTTCAAATCCAAATATAGTATCAATTTAGTACTACCTGTACTAAACTATCATTAATCTGTTTCGCTGAATTACGTAAATCCCGCAACAATATGTTGTTAAATTTTAATCATTTCAACTATTCTTTATTATATTTTCTCGTATTCCTTTTACACTCTTGTGTGAACCTTTTCCAGCTTATTTTCAAGAACTATCTTCTTGTATCTGTAAATCGCCTTCTAATTGTAAATCTGCTCCTCCATTTAATAGTTTATTTAATTTTAACATTGTTATTATACCCGTTATTAGAATTCAGGCCCCAATAGTGCGTTTAAGATCGTCTTTTTGAGTTCCACTCCAGTCAACCCAATGCATAGTAATTGTTGAATATCGTTTTGGAGGTAGTAAACGATATTTTGGTCAACAATTGGTTCCACCTCTTTGTCGAGCATGTTAATAACCAGAACGGAGCTTAGTGCGTTTTAACACTGAACTATTAGTACCCCACCCCCGCAGAATAAAACTATCATTTGTTATCCTTTTAAAAGAACCTGAAGTTTAAAATTATTTAGAAGAAGACAAACTTAGTTTTGATGAACGCAAAAAATGTTACTGTTGAATTAAAAATAAGTTCTGTTCTTCTGATTGCTTCTGAATAGCTTTAATTTATGCTAATTATTTTTAAATCTTTTTAACACATAAAGTTGCTTTGAGCTGTTGTGCACATAAAGGTTATTTTTGTAGACTACTATTTGAGATGAAGGATACACATGAGCCCAAGAATTACGGAATGAATGGTGAAAACGAGGGATCTAACACAGCTACACAACTTACTAATTATCGAACACGTAAAGAAAATCGAAATAGGTGAAATAATACCTGTTATTGAATAAAACAGCGTGATTCAAATAACCTGGAAATGACTGCACCCACTTAAATTACGTTGTATGCTAAAGAAGCTTGTGAAAATTAACATCAATGAAATAATTAATCACCTATTTAGGTAAAATATTGAATTAAATAGGCCTCTAGTCTATGCAAATGCGCGATTTTGTAACCAAACACAAAGAAGAACTTGAAATAGCCATATATAAGTCTAAATCGCCAAGTTTACATGAAAACATCATATTTTCAAGCTGAATTTGCTAGTGTATGAGATTTTATGATTGAATATTAGAATTTGGAATTTATTTAACTGCACTTTCTTTCCCATGTTTATTTGCTATGCGTAATTTAATAATTTACTAAATCGGAAAGATTGTAATAAACCATAATAAGTATAATATTAGTAACAGAGGAGAAAATATTAACAATAAGCAACCCATTGCTATGCTTCTACAAATATATTTTTTCTTCATTGTTTGTGAAGTGATAGAATATAAAAGATATTATAAAAAGTAATATATTTTTAATATATTTATAAAATTATTGCATTCACACCTCTAAATAACTTCTAAATGAAGAAACGAACTTTGTACTATATCTTGATTATAAGTATTTAGATTATAATTAAAATATTTAGTTAATAATATGTATATAAACAATATTCGTGTGTTCACTCGATAAATAGCGAGCCTAGTAAAACTTAATCGACAGAAATAAAGAAGTCTATTGCACAATTCCTGAACTCAGTGTTTTTAATGCAACAGGGGCTGGGGTTCTCTCTGACTATGTTCTTGTCGTGAAACCAGAATGGAATATTCTCAATGTCATCAACGCATTCTTGCCTGCTGATTGGCTTGCTGTGCATTCTGGACTGTAAAGCCGTTTATAATCTTGTAGCCAGATGTGACACGTTTTTATTATTGATTGTGATAAATCTTTTTGATGGAACATATTATAGCTGTACACGTTGAATCAATTCCAAGCCAGACTGAAAGGTCGCAAGTGTGTTCGGTATCCATGAAGGCAGGTTCTTCAGATTCATTATGAATTGCTGATACAGCTGTGGATTATTTTGAACTAGAGAAAACGATCTGTAATGTAGTTCTTGATGTTAATATTGGAGTTATTTGAACAAATTAATTTGATCGTCGTCTTCAATAAGAACTTTAATTTGGTTGTGTTCAAGAACTGTAAAATTATGCTCCGTGAAAATAAAGTTCACACGTTAAAGTTACAGATACGACTGAAAATTCTTGACTAAATTAGTTAGTTCAATGTGTTGTGGTTTATATTCCTATATTTTGCGTACTACTTAGTTACTTAGCATATTATCAACCAATTAATTCTGCTAATTGAATAGATCTGTGATACTAATATTATTTTAAATACATACATCGGTAAATTACTAACTAAACTGTGTAACTTTAAATGTAAATCTTAACGATTTGGCAGATATTATTCCAATTAATAGACAGGTGCTACATAATATGAGTACAATCAAATTATATTTGAATGTGAAGGACGTATCGTCAGTACTCGAAAACAGGTATCTTACTACATTTTGAGGGATGTGAGAATCTCTGCGGGTTAGGTTCGGATAAACTTAGTTCAAAGCCGAAATGTTCTGTGGAATATTTTGCTAGAAAGTCCGTAATTCTTTGTCTCTTTGCGCTTCCCACATGTCTTAAGTCGTGTCCGTTATTTCCATGTCGTGGATGCTTACGAAGAATTAGTTCAAAACACTGAATTCCTGGACGGTTATGTAGCCGCCAGAAAAGAAATCCGAAGTGGCGTCGAAAACCACAGAGCGTTCGTATACGGCCGAGATGTTGTAGTCCTCTTCCGTTAGTATGTTATTGAACCTGGACGTGTTCCTGCTCACCACCACAATAAACTCGTTGTCCGCGCTTCTCTGGAAGGCGGTGTCCCAGAAGTCGTGGTTTCTGGTGCAGCTCCGGTGCGCGCTCTGGATCGTGGTGTTTGTCATGGTCTCAACCAGGTATCCGAACTTGATAAGAATCTGTTTCACGCCAAACGCGTATTTCTCCGAGTTATCTTGGGAGTACAACACGGATCCGGTTGCGTCCATCACCAAGAACTGCTTCGTGTTCTTCGCAAAGTCGCTGAACAGGTTATCAATGTCCAGCTGCAGTGTCAAGTATCCGCCTACTCTGGGTATTCCCAGAACCGACTTGTTTCTCGATATCAGCGGTTTTGTCAAGAAGGTCTGGCCGTTGACGAAGCTCAGCCGGAACTTCTGGTTGGTGCCGTCTATGTTGCTTTTGAGCTGCTCGCCTTTCACTATCTCGTTGTTGTCCGGATTCGTGGAGAACACGAAGTACTGCGTTCCGTACAGCCTGGAAATTTCGGTGCACACTCTGTTGACAACTTTTTGGTCTTCGTTAGTTCCGGTTTAGCTGTACACAAAAGTTTTCTGCTCCCATAAGCTAGCAATGTTTTTCTCTTCACCAGAGATCCAGCTATGACCCAAGTACACCGCTTTTATAATTGGATTATCTAACAAGTATTCTAAACGGTGCACATAATTGGAGAAATGAGCTATTTCTGTATATTTTTAATACAACACCTGCAATAATAAGGGCGAACTAGTTTATTGTCCTACAAGGCTAGTAAATTAGGAAGACTTCACGAATTAATTGTTTTAAATAACAACCACACAAACATCTTAATTTAGATATTAATTTTAATTAGCTGGGAACAAATTATAGTATTTAAAAACGATATTGTTCCATAATGTCAAATTAGAAGTAAACACACTTGTTATGAAATCATTGTGATCAGCTATCAGCTAACTTACGTTTCCGAATTCGGAAATCGTCAATAAATATCTTAAAAAGTCATCAGTGTCAGTATTTAATGAGAATTTTGTACTTTTAAAACCGTCATAACATATTCTGTTATAATCTGAACTTGGTTTAAACACTATTTTTTACTTTGCCATTCTAAATAAATCAACTTCAGAATTTATTAAGCAATTATACCCATCCATAACTGCGCAAACAGCAGAAGATCGTTTGAAAGATTAAGAAGTACTTTGCCGTAAAACAGATAGATTTAATGGATTAACCTAAATTATATACTCTTATAAAGGAATACAATTTGTGATATTGAAGTAGGTATATCTCGATTTCGTTGTGATAGCAGTAGAAGATAAACCGACATGAAATGTCAGATCTTTTTATACAATCTGTAATTGATAATACTCGTAAAACCGCTCTACAAACAGTCCAGCAGTCGAGTTAATGATTTTCGGAATAGTTACTAACTTAACCGAAGCGACATCATTGAAAGATATTTGCGGGTACTTATTCAGTATCACCGGAATGGTTTGCGTCAGGGTCTGCGAACTATTTGAAACCGTTTGCGAAAACTGGTAGAACGGGTTCATGATTGGGATTTGCCGCTCCATAATTCTCATTTTGAGCGTGGTCGCAGACAGCTCGTCCATGTGGTTCATGGTGATGTCGGAAAACGTCTCGAACATGAACGAGTTGATGAGCAGCATCCCAACGTACTGGTTATTGGAATCGTAAATCGACCTCGCCACGATGATGCTGTCGTTCACAGAGCTGATTTCGTCTCTGGAGCTTACGTACAGCAAGTTTAGTCTTTTGACGATCAGCTGCAACTGAGCCTGAAGGAAGTCGCTTTAGCTTTTGTACTCAACGTACAGCTCCATATTCTTGTGAAACAGCTGCTATTGCTAGAACCCGCGGTTAACGAAGCCCACAAAGAATATGTGGATGTTCCCGTCATTGGTGAAGTTATCTTGACGCCCATCGCTGGATTGAACAAAATTTTCTTGGCCGAATAAATACATTACGATTTCGCCCTTTACCGTCTTCGAGTATTAATTTGTTTACAACTCCATCAGGATGCTGTAGTACGAGCCATCTGCGATTTTAATCACTTCCTGCAATATTTAATTTATTTAGTCGGACTTTACGTATTATATTTGTTTCTCGTTTGCAAAGTGTTTTGAAATCTCTTCGTAATTATTCAGCGTGGCCTGGAGCGAAATGTACTCGATACCAAAAATAGACTGGATTATGTTTTTGTGCGTTGACTCGCTTTCGACCTTGTAAAACCAAATTCGGTCGAAAACCGTGGCAGTTTCGCGGAGGGCCGCGAATACCGACTCGCTGTCTTGAAAGTTGTTCAGCACGATCACGACGTCTTTGGACACCTTCTGGAGAGGAACGGGGCTGGTGAAGGGCAAGTTGTAGTTTTGGGACTTTTTGCCGTTGTAGACGTACTGAAACAGGTTTCTGCCCTGTTCAGACGGAAATGTCTATTTCGACAATACAGTTTCGTCAAAATTATTAGGCAAGTCGTCAATGAACTTGCTGAACTTCGTGAGGCTTTGGTTGATGAATTGCTGCTGCACACTGAAGAAGTTCTGCAAATCGGTTTTGTCGTTTAAAAGAATTGTTTTTAAATACTGCGCGGCCTATCTGGAACTTTGTGGATAACCATAAACTGGATTAATGATCATATTAAGAACTTGCATCGTGTATGACACACTTGATTGAAGTCCCAACTTAAATTTATTAAGCAATGCTGCATTTTTGTAACTACTTGGAAGCAAAAATAATTTTGGATCATAAAACATTGTTGCGGGATCATCAATTTGTTATTCTACAGTATTGAATATATTATTGTCATTTAATTTACTGAATACTATATTTTCTAGATTTTCCATATTGTTAAATATTGTATGGATGTTGGAAAGCAATAAATTGATCATTAATGAAGTGATTTATAAATATATATTAATTAAATAATATAAAAATGCTATTAATATTTAAAAAATAGATAGGAAAGAAAAATTTGTTTGTTTGTTTAATATGGAAGAAGTTTAAACAAATATAGTAACAATAAATATGCGATAATAATAAATACAGAAAGAATCACACGATTCTTAGATAATTAATATTAAATTCTTGAATTTTTCTGGAATTTTGGTCGTAATCACTCATTTCTTATACTTTATAATTAAAATACTAATAGCATTTAATGAATCGTTCGATTAAATATTAAGTTAAGTACCTCACCCATATTTCCACTTTCAAAACGGGCTCAACCCGTCATTTATGCCCACTCAGTAAAGACCCAACAGGGCCCTCACTGAGTCGTCAGCGGACCAGTTTTACCTGATTCGCTAACTTAATTTCCAGAAACTGGTTCTCGCTTCTCAGTTTCTCTTTGCTCGTTATTTCCTTCGGCTTGCACGGGAGGCTGTTAAGTTAAGTACCTCACATATATTTATGTTCTTCTGTCTTTAGTATTGTTTATAAACTATGACAGGGTTTTCACTATACGTAGCATGATAATTATGTCATGACACAAATACTTTCACTCAGAACCCGTAAACGGACCATTCACTCACCAAAATCGCGCAGTCGGTTTGTAAAACGTCGTTCACGAAATTCGTCTCAGAAAACGAATTTGAAAACGAACAAAATCCCTCCTGGTTTCCAACAACGAGCCCAAAAGCACTCTAACCGGAAATGCGCGCGAATTTAATCTTTACTACATAACCTCGAATTGAGACACCCACCCCTCTTCACTTACAGACACCTTCGATTTTTTATAGTAAAGGTGTCTATAACTGAACTGCAAAAGGGGTTGTAAGTGAATTTAACTTTATGTAAATAATTAACTTTATGTAAGTAATATAAATAACTTATGTAGTGTAAATGATAAAAACAAGTGACTGGTAAAGCGCTTGTTGTTATGCTAAAAATTTATAGTTGGTTTTCCTTCAAAAGTCTTATCCAAATGCATTGTCCATTTTACGCACATTATACCATCTCATAAATCACTAACGCTTCCACAAATCCAAACTTAGTTACACAATAACGCTATCGCAAAACTAATATCAATACCATCCTATCTTCAATGATTACACTAAATAGCCATCTTAGATTTCTGACTGACTTCAGTACTTGATATCCATTTTAGGGTTATTTATAAATAAACTAACGTGTTAAGAAAATTTTAACTGTTGAATAATCACCTATCGAAGCAGAACCGACATAGAACAGACTGAAGAGCCAATAATTAGTTCGCAGCAAGCAATCTATGATTTGTATTTGATGAACTGTGGTAACCATATGCATTGTGAGATTGTAAGTAACAATATTCCTGCCAGATGTCACGGACTCCATCCTAAGCAAGCTGCATTACGCCAGCTTGATCACTAATGCTCTGTGCATGAAGGCACATCGCGATAAAGTAAGGTTAGACCGTCAAGCTACCTGAATTCGAGAATTGAAGACTTAGAACATGAGCTAGTGAGAAGAATATTATAAACTAACTTTAATCATATATTTATATTTTGCACCTTAAGTCTTGGTTAACTTCAGTGTCATGTATGTTATCAAATGTATGTAACTTCGTTTATAGTAAGAATTTAGATTAAACTTATAACATTTACTTAAATAATATGTATATAAACAATATTCGTGTGTTCACTCGATAAATAGCGAGCCTAGTAAAACTTAATCGACAGAAATAAAGAAGTCTATTGCACAATTCCTGAACTCAGTGTTTTTAATGCAACAGGGGCTGGGGTTCTCTCTGACTATGTTCTTGTCGTGAAACCAGAATGGAATATTCTCAATGTCATCAACGCATTCTTGCCTGCTGATTGGCTTGCTGTGCATTCTGGACTGTAAAGCCGTTTATAATCTTGTAGCCAGATGTGACACGTTTTTATTATTGATTGTGATAAATCTTTTTGATGGAACATATTATAGCTGTACACGTTGAATCAATTCCAAGCCAGACTGAAAGGTCGCAAGTGTGTTCGGTATCCATGAAGGCAGGTTCTTCAGATTCATTATGAATTGCTGATACAGCTGCGGATACTTATGCAACAATGCAAACGATCTGTAATACAGTTCTTAGTGCTGAAACTCGAGTTGTTTGAACAAATTAATCTGGTAACTATCTTCAATAAGAGCTATAATATTATTGCGTTCAAGAATCGTTAAGTTTCGTTCATTAAAAATATAATTCACATACTAAAGTTTTTGGTACGATTCGAAAATATTTATCAAGTAACTTAATTATGACGGTTTTTATAGGTGAAATTCACAATCTATGTCGTAATTGGCTGGGATGCTATTTATCTATACACTTTACTGACTAAAAATATCTGTTGCGTTGAGATGATATTGAACAGTGTAAATATCTTTGAATTGCTTTTTACAATAAATAGGAAGGTGTTTACGCTATAATATGGAAATTACATTAAGGAACATTAAAACACTACACATAATGAGAATAATCAAAGCATGTTATAATACAATGTGTTGTTCTAACTAAAACTTGTATCTTACTATATCTTGATGGATATGAGAATCTCTGCGTGTTAGGTTCGGATAAACTTAGTTCAAAGCCGAAATGTTCTGTGGAATATTTTGCTAGAAAGTCCGTAATTCTTTGTCTCTTTGCGCTTCCCACATGTCTTAAGTCGTGTCCGTTATTTCCATGTCGTGGATGCTTACGAAGAATTAGTTCAAAACACTGAATTCCTGGACGGTTATGTAGCCGCCAGAAAAGAAATCCGAAGTGGCGTCGAAAACCACAGAGCGTTCGTATACGGCCGAGATGTTGTAGTCCTCTTCCGTTAGTATGTTATTGAACCTGGACGTGTTCCTGCTCACCACCACAATAAACTCGTTGTCCGCGCTTCTCTGGAAGGCGGTGTCCCAGAAGTCGTGGTTTCTGGTGCAGCTCCGGTGCGCGCTCTGGATCGTGGTGTTTGTCATGGTCTCAACCAGGTATCCGAACTTGATAAGAATCTGTTTCACGCCAAACGCGTATTTCTCCGAGTTATCTTGGGAGTACAACACGGATCCGGTTGCGTCCATCACCAAGAACTGCTTCGTGTTCTTCGCAAAGTCGCTGAACAGGTTATCAATGTCCAGCTGCAGTGTCAAGTATCCGCCTACTCTGGGTATTCCCAGAACCGACTTGTTTCTCGATATCAGCGGTTTTGTCAAGAAGGTCTGGCCGTTGACGAAGCTCAGCCGGAACTTCTGGTTGGTGCCGTCTATGTTGCTTTTGAGCTGCTCGCCTTTCACTATCTCGTTGTTGTCCGGATTCGTGGAGAACACGAAGTACTGCGTTCCGTACAGCCTGGAAATTTCGGTGCACACTCTGTTGACAACTTTTTGGTCTTCGTTAGTTCCGGTTTAGCTGTACACAAAAGTTTTCTGCTCCCATAAGTTAGCGATGTTTATCTCTTCGCCAGAGATCCAGCTATGACCCAAGTACACCGCTTTTATAATTGGATTATCTAACAAGTATTCTAAACCCTAAACATATCTGGAGAAATGAGATATTTCCGGAAATTTTTAATAAAGTATATGCATTAGTAAAGGAGAACTTGTTAACTTTCCTTCTAGGCTACTGAATTCAGATGATTTAACAAATTAATTATTTTATATTACCATTATACAAGAATCTTGATATAAATATTAGTTATGGTTTACTGGGAGTATATTGCGATATTTAAGAACTATTTTATTCCATGTAACAACATCAGCACTAAGAACACTATATTTAAATTAGTTATGGTCAACAATCAATTGACTTACATTTCCAAATTCTTACACTGTTGCTAAATATCTTAAAAAGTCATCAGTGTCAGTATTTAATGAGAATTTTGTACTTTTAAAACCGTTATAACATATTCGTTTATTATCTGAACTTGGTTTAAACACAATTTTTTACTTTGCCATTCGGAAAATATCAACTTCAGATTGAATTAAACAATTAATACCATCAATAATTGCACAAGTTTTACTATATTATTTAAATGCTGACAAAGTAGTTTAACGTAATTTTGTTACATTTAATGGACAGTTATAAATTTATATTTCTTTTGGAGGGATACAATCAACAACATTTAGATATTAAAATCTTGATTTCGTTGTGATAGCAGTGGAAGATAAACCGACATGAAATGTCAGATCTTTTTATACAATCTGTAATTGATAATACTCGTAAAACCGCTCTACAAACAGTCCAGCAGTCGAGTTAATGATTTTCGGAATAGTTACTAACTTAACCGAAGCGACATCATTGAAAGATATTTGCGGGTACTTATTCAGTATCACCGGAATGGTTTGCGTCAGGGTCTGCGAACTATTTGAAACCGTTTGCGAAAACTGGTAGAACGGGTTCATGATTGGGATTTGCCGCTCCATAATTCTCATTTTGAGCGTGGTCGCAGACAGCTCGTCCATGTGGTTCATGGTGATGTCGGAAAACGTCTCGAACATGAACGAGTTGATGAGCAGCATCCCAACGTACTGGTTATTGGAATCGTAAATCGACCTCGCCACGATGATGCTGTCGTTCACAGAGCTGATTTCGTCTCTGGAGCTTACGTACAGCAAGTTTAGTCTTTTGACGATCAGCTGCAACTGAGCCTGAAGGAAGTCGCTTTAGCTTTTGTACTCAACGTACAGCTCCATATTCTTGTGAAACAGCTGCTATTGCTAGAACCCGCGGTTAACGAAGCCCACAAAGAATATGTGGATGTTCCCGTCATTGGTGAAGTTATCTTGACGCCCATCGCTGGATTGAACAAAATTTTCTTGGCCGAATAAATACATTACGATTTCGCCCTTTACCGTCTTCGAGTATTAATTTGTTTACAACTCCATCAGGATGCTGTAGTACGAGCCATCTGCGATTTTAATCACTTCCTGCAATATTTAATTTATTTAGTCGGACTTTACGTATTATATTTGTTTCTCGTTTGCAAAGTGTTTTGAAATCTCTTCGTAATTATTCAGCGTGGCCTGGAGCGAAATGTACTCGATACCAAAAATAGACTGGATTATGTTTTTGTGCGTTGACTCGCTTTCGACCTTGTAAAACCAAATTCGGTCGAAAACCGTGGCAGTTTCGCGGAGGGCCGCGAATACCGACTCGCTGTCTTGAAAGTTGTTCAGCACGATCACGACGTCTTTGGACACCTTCTGGAGAGGAACGGGGCTGGTGAAGGGCAAGTTGTAGTTTTGGGACTTTTTGCCGTTGTAGACGTACTGAAACAGGTTTCTGCCCTGTTCAGACGGAAATGTCTATTTCGACAATACAGTTTCGTCAAAATTATTAGGCAAGTCGTCAATGAACTTGCTGAACTTCGTGAGGCTTTGGTTGATGAATTGCTGCTGCACACTGAAGAAGTTCTGCAAATCGGTTTTGTCGTTTAAAAGAATTGTTTTTAAATACTGCGCGGCCTATCTGGAACTTTGTGGATAACCATAAACTGGATTAATGATCATATTAAGAACTTACATCGCAAATGATACACCTGATTGTAATCTTAACTTAAATTTATTAAGTAACTCGACATTTTTATAACTACTTGGAAGCATAAATAATCTTGGATCATAAAACATTGTTGCTGGATCATCAATTTATTATTCAATACTATTAAAAACACTGTACTCATTTAACTTACTG
The DNA here is from genome assembly GCA_963988835.1 of Hexamita inflata. Classification (NCBI taxonomy): domain Eukaryota; phylum Fornicata; order Diplomonadida; family Hexamitidae; genus Hexamita; species Hexamita inflata. Next base: position 108,507 of record CAXDID010000623.1, on the reverse strand, counting down.
AAAACTGTATTTTCCAGGTTTATCATTTAATTGTAAATATTATTCTGGTTTTACAAGAGAAGATGAATCATATATATTTGATGTGAAAAGATATAATCAAATATATTAGAGATTATTATATTAATTATAATATCCTTCTGAGATTATGATATTACTCATAATTATTTAATAAAAATCTAAAAATAAATTTTAAATGGAATGCTAAAACAGCTATAAGTTTAATATGTAATAAATATGTGAAAACTTAGAATTTGTAATGTTAAAAATATATTATACCATATTTATAATTAAATGTTCGCAAATATAATTATTAAAATCGATATCATTATATTGAAGTAGATTTAAAAGAAATATATTATATACATATATCGGCTCACTTATTTGGTACATCTCAAATACATCTATCAGTTACTTCTATCAAAGGAACATTTTAAAAAAATATTTTCATACGATCTTTAAGAAAACGACGTTTGGAAGCACCCACCACCAATGGTGAGGTTGTTCTCTGATCCTTGTTAAATATCTTGTCTTTATAAGTCCATCCAGGTGTCCTGCCAGAAGTAGTGGTGTCCTCCGTTCGGGTGCATGAGCCCGAGGTCGAGTCCACTTGAGTGGATCTGTTTTATTTGGTTCTGGTTCGCCTTCTGTTTCTGGGTTGAGATGGTGAAGTGAACCAAAGTGATGTTCTTGTTGAAAACGTTGTCGTTCAAAAGAGCGCCCTCATCAAAGATAACAATTGGGGAGGATTTGAGCTGGTCAACATAGGTTTGTATGTTTTGGTGGAAGTCGCGCCAGATCTTTTCGTAAGTTAAACCTGGAGAGTTGAGGATAATGTTGGATATCGCGCGGTCCTGCTTCATGCACTCGAAGTTGACGGCGTGTCCACCGAGGTGGATGTACGGTCTGATACTAAGCGAGGAAGGGAAGAAGCCCTAGATTGTCTCGCTAATGGCACCCTTAACATAGTCCATCGTACGCTCGTATAATGGGTTGAGAGGGACATTATTCGGATTCTGAGCAGCCAGAGCTGGACAATCAGCAACTAACTTTGGATCAGCATGTCTCCACGAAAACGCATGAGATGGCATTCTAACTTCTGGAACGATTACCACACCACGCATTTAAGCATACTATTGTAACTCAAGCATATCAGCCTTATCATAGTAGTGATACGGAGTCCACGAACCAAAAACAAGTCTATTCTATGGCTTTTGTTGGAAAGCAAGTGGGAAAGAGTGAGGTTTAATGTGAGAAGTAATACGTTCAGTGGGAAAATTATGTTAAATGAAGATAAGTTCAAATCTCAAACATTAAAAGGAATTATATTCACTAATATGGAGTCTCATTGCAATCGAAACTCGATATCATTAATTATTACTTTTATATCAAGCTTTCTATGCTTTTATTAAGATAGATTTGCTTTTCCTAAGCTAATTTTCTTACTTTTTCAAACTAATTGTTTATTTAAGTTAATTTTCCTTCTTAAAATACAATATTAAGATTATATAGACTTTAACTAAACGTTCCTTTATTCGTCTTGGTATAGTTATTAAAATATTATTTTATTCTTGATGGAAACTGAGCATCAAATAATTCTGTCAAGACTTCATCACATAATTATAACCCTGTAGAACCCAATGTAATATATTGTGAAATATCTCTTTAAAATCTATCAATATAGTCTTAATTCATGACAGGAATAACAACCCCATCAAGCATATTCAATACTATGACTTTTGTATTGTAGGTACAGTTACAAGAAAGAACCAATGTTGCTCCTTTATTAAATAGTACAGTTATCGATAACGCTTCAAAAAGTTGTGTTAATTTTAAATTTTTCTATACTAAACAAATGTGGTTTAAATGAATACAGTATACTTTATCACAAAATTAATAATAATACTTGTTAGAATGTTTATTACTTATACATTTTAATTTATCTTTTTATAATAACTTGCAATCGTGAATTTAATATAATTACTTCGAATGATTATGTAGATACAACTTATTATTTATACAAAATAAAGCTCCTGATGGATATTGTACGTTATAAAACCAGTGTTTACTAGCGTGCTAATACTTTGGTATTTAACATATTTAATCTATTTCACCTAAATTATATGAGTATAAAAAGTCATTAAAAACAAAATAAGTTTTACCATGAAATATAACCGTGTTAAACAAATACTATTAATATACAGGTGTTGAATTATAATCAATTAAAGGTTTAAAAAAGTTACAAAAACGCACCTTTGTTAAATATCTCATTTTCTTCTCAGGGTTTAAATCAAATTCAACCCTCTTAGTTGTTATTATTTTTTAATTATTGTCAATATAACACAAAGCATTCTTTACAACAGCTATATAGATATTTTCACCAAAATACTATTTGAAACAAAACATTAAGTTATATATTAGCATTTTTTAGGATTTATTTGGTAAGGGAGCCTCATAATTAATTGGTCTTAGACGTGATCGCCTTGCAGTTTATTATTAATGGCATTCAATTATTCTAATTCTAATATAGTGCTATATTGGCAGCATAAGAAACTAAATAACATAATATAATATTATCAGAGGAGATATTAGAAATAATACCATAGCGATGCATACATTACTAATTTTTTACATCATTTAAAGTTGAGAGTGGATATCAAAATAATCCTGTACATATCATATAATATAACATATAATAATGTGATAATATCACGCCACCCCAATGTAAAATATTATAAATTAATAATAATTTGATCAGTCAATTACTAAAATTAACGTTTAAATTCACAGTAATAATTTCATTAATCGATTTCCTCGCTTTACTTGAATATATTCACTGCACTTGACAAATGGTGCGCTAGAGTTTACACGTTGTTGTTCAACGCATCACACTAATTTAGTATGCGGTGTTATAAGGATTAAAACCTATCGTTGATTCTACTGAATTGTTATTAACTTTCTATATTTGCAACATCTAGAATATTTTTAATCTGATACTATCCCGTTTTCGACTAATAGTCCCAGTTGTATTACTGGACTCTAGATGAGTATTTAGGTCCAAACACTTCATTTGTAATTTCCTCGCTCAGTTGCAATCCAGCGATTCCCAGTTCAAAGTCATTTAGTTATTAATTATTTTGAAAGTATCCGGCCAAGTTTGGAATCTGTGCCGCTACTTCATCTAGCATGTTCAGCGCTAGGTATTCCATCTCAGGTTGATCGTTTAGGCGGCATGCGATGATTAGTACTCCATTATGGTTTACAAGTATTTTTGGCTCTGTGAATTCAGCAAGCACTTTTAACTTCAAATTCTACTGTACAGCATAAAGATGGTTGAAGTCAACGCAGTATACTTTATCACAAAATTAGTAGTAGCTCTTGAACACGTGGTCGTTGTCAACGCATTTAAACGTATTTCCAATAAGTTCGTATAGCTCATTCGAGTGATTATGAACGTACAACTTGTTGTTCATCGTGAACATAGTCCCTGACGGGAACTTCATAATATTCAGGTGCTTCCTCGGCTCTCCACTATGCCTTGGAACCTGTTTCTTCTTACATCTGAAGTAATTTTGGTATTTCGGAATTATTGCAACTTATTTAACGGTCAAATTTTCGTAACAGAAAACGAAATTAAAAACGGTGAAGTAAAATTTGCCTTTAAAATGAACAACGTTAGTTTGGTATGTGTCGTTTAAAGTAACCGAGCGCGTGTGCAGCTCGGGTCTGTACAGATTTATAATAGAGTGTGTGTACGAGAAGAACTTTTCAGTGAGCCCAAGCTCGAAGTTATAAATGAGTTATTATATATTAAGACATACTTTTTACTCATTGAACACGTACAAATAAGAATTCAGAACACCGAGGTAGAGATCAATGTAGTGCACCGGCTTGCAGACGAACATTAACTTTTCAACTGGGATTATGGCTTAAATTGCGAAGTCTGGATCATTATTGTTGACTCGCATTACGACTGAGGTTGCTTAATCGCCCTTCATAAACAGTTTGGAGTGGATTATATAAAATATTATACAATATTGTATATATCCGAAAAAGTAGTTAATCCACTTATATTAAATTTATTTTACTTATTGATGGTTATATAAATAATTTATACTACACCTTAATGAATATATTTTAATAAGAATATGTATACAGTAGCTGTAACATCTTACAACCACCATATCCACACCCATCATCTCTGAAAAGTTAATAACCTAGCATGTAATAATGTTATATAAATATTAATAGCACAACAATAACACGATAAAAATGTATAAAAAAGTATAAAACAATACTATCATTTCTGAATTGATATAATTTGATGACATCTCAAAAATTAACACTAAAAATATTGAGTCCTTTATGTACATAGTTACAGAAGTAAAGAACGCATTAAAATGAAATTATCATTTTAAAATGTTCCTGTGATTGAAGTAATCGATTATTGAGTGGATGTTTTTGAGATGTACCAAAAGAGTGAGCCGATATATAATAATTTTACCATTGATTTGATAATGATTTCATAAATTGATTCACTGTGCGTTTATATCTACTACTATTTTGTTAATCATGTATTATTGCAATAACGCCAAGTTCTAGATTCTTTAGTTTACACCCGTCAGTTATCTATTTATCTTTCTGTACATGGTTTCGTATCTGTTAAGATTATTTTGGTTAGATTCTAAGAACAATATTTTGGAATAGTCCAACGCGATATCTAAACATGAATTCGTGTGTTTCGAATATGCTTTGTAGTACTCGTTAATCTGTTTTAAAGTTCCTTCTCCGAACATTTCCGTTAGAATTTCATCGTTAAACTGGAGTCCGGATTATCCAAAGTTGAAATACAAGTTTGGATCCTTAAATTGTCCGCAAATATCGAAGTAGCGTGTTGTAGTATTTATATTTCCGTCTATCATATTAAGCGCATATTGTTGTTGTTGTTGTCCGTTCGGTAAGTGATACTTGAATACAATTACAGCCCCTTTGTGAATTATAAAATCGATAAAGTATTTTTCAAATATTTACGTCATCTTTAAATTCTTACCAACTGCATAAATATACTTTTAGTTAAAGCAGTACACTTTATCGCAGAACTGATAATAGTATTTGTTGAAGTGTTTGTTATCTACTAATTACAGTTTTTATCCGTTCAATTTGTACAACCCCTTCGAGTGGTTGTGAACATACAGCTCGTCCTATATTGTAAACAAGTCTCCGCCCGGATTCACTAAGTTCCAACTTTGTTTGAAGCGGTGCTGATAATTCGGGATTTGAGCCACTTTGATTATTTAAGTTTTATCGCAGTAGAATAGATGGTCGTAAACGGTGAAGTAGATTTTATTCTAAAACAAAACCGAATTGTTCATCAAGCTATTTTAGATTTTGAGCTTCTTGTACTGAATTACGGGCTTGAACAGCTTAGTGAAGTACAAATCGTAGAAAAATTCGCGTTAATGTCCCAGTTTAATATTAAATTCAGATTTAGCGACTGACAATAATTTATTATTTGAGTCAAGAAGCATTACAGATTAATTCTAAATAGCAACTTAACAATTCAGGTAATGCACCGGCTTCTGCACCAGAAATAGTTCGGAAAACTAGAGTTTAGACCCTAGCTGAGGTAGAGCGCTTTCTTCTGTGCGAATCAAAATATTTCTTCGAGATAAAATTTGCAACAAATATTTGGTTACAAATTAAAACGATACAGTGAAAATAATATATAGAACTATAAGCATTATAACAACTGTTATAGGTAGCATAATAACAAACAATGTGTTTTATAATTAATTATTTATTTTCATTTTAGAAATGGATATTTTATAAAATGACTCACTTAACTGTAACCGCATATAAAGTTCAATTCAATTTCATCTCACAAATCATGACAATTAGAACCTAGTAAGTTTGACACTTGAACAATTGTTGATCATCAGAAGTTATTTTTGGAACTATATTTGAGATGGGGCTAACGTGACCGCGACAACGATTAATAAGTTTACCAGTGATGATTTATTTATAATGATTTCATTAATCGATTTCCTCGCTTTACTTGAATATATTCACTGCACTTGACAAATGGTGCGCTAGAGTTTACACGTTGTTGTTCAACGCATCACACTAATTTAGTATGCGGTGTTATAAGGATTAAAACCTATCGTTGATTCTACTGAATTGTTATTAACTATCTATATTTGCAACATCTAGAATATTTTTAACCTGATACTATCCCGTTTTCGACTAATAGTCCCAGTTGTATTACTGAACTCTAGAGGAGTATTTTGGTCCAAACACCTCTGTTGTTATTTCTTCGCTCAATTGTAATCCAGCATTCCCCAATTCTAAAGTATCAGTTAGGAACATGTTCTTTTCAAAGTAAGTTGTCATATCCGAAATCTGCGTTACAACTCCATCAAGCATATTCAGCGCAAGGTACTCAGCCCTGAATTAATAGTTCAAGTGGCAGTCGATAATTAAGATTCCGCAGTGGTTCACCAATATTCTTGGCTCTGAAAACTCAGATAATACTTTCAATTTCAGGTTCGTTTAAACTACATAAAGATGGTTGAAGTCAATGCAGTATACTTTGTCACAAAATGAGTAATAGCTCTTGAACACGTGATCTCTGTTTACGCACTTGAATTTATTTCCTCTCAGTTCGTACAGCTATTTAGAGTGATTGTGCACATAAAGTTTTTTATTAATCGTGAACATGGTCCCAGATGGAAAGTTCATTATATCCAAGTGCTTTCTAGGTTCACCAGCGTGTTTTGGTATTTGTGACTTCCTGCACCTGAAGAAATATTAGTAGCGCGAAATTTGAGCAATATGAGAAACTGTTAACCCATCATAACAGAATACGAAATCGAACACCGTAAAGTAGTGCTTGCCCTAGAACGCTATTACATTCGTCTGGAAAGTGTCGTTTAAAGTAACTTTGCGACAATGAACATTCGGTTTGTATAGATTGCTAAAATAGATGCTTGAGTAAAACTCGTCCTAAAGCCATTGTTCGAAGTTGTAATCTATTCTACATACCTTCAAACACACCAGTTGTTTATTGAAAACATACAAATGAGAATTCAAAACACCTATGTACAAATCTAGATAGTGTACTGGCTTGAATACAAACATCAGCTTTTCTATTGGAATTAAACTTTGCTCAGCAAAATCAGGAATTTCACTCTTGATATGCATGCAGACCGAGTTAGCTTGATTGCGCTTCTTCTGCTTTTAGATTCGACACTTTATAATTTATTGCACTGGGAATATGAATATTACGTAAAATATCCCGCCGATCAATAGAACTGGAGACGCCAGTATCATAACCAAGTAGAACTTGATTTCGTCTGCCTTCATAAACAGTTTGGAATGGGAGTGGAAACGATGTAATTATGCACAAGTAACATAGTAAGCGAGTAAAAAGAAAGAGTAGCCAACATCGGGATTCGAACCCGAGCCCTCAACATTACTAGTGTTGCGCTCTAACCAACTGAGCTATGCCGGCATACAGATTATTAAATGTATTTTTGTATCTGTAAATTAATTGATGCCTATACTACAGGAAACTACAGGATAATAGTGAAACTAATGATTCGTCCGCTATTTAAATTCATTTTATTTTCCTATCACACCATTAGTAAATGATAAGTAAAGATGATTTCATTTTATCCAGTCTTGACATTAAACATTTCAGTTTGAGTTAGTTATTATTAAATAACGCTATAAAGAATCGTGTAACATAATCCGTGATCAAAGTCAAAAACTAGAGCACAACAATCAACCAGCTCAACATTAAATTACAGAAACACACTCATTTGCGCCCTCGAGTAATAAGCGCAAAGTGGCACAAGCCTTAATATTTGCAATAAGATTTAACTCAGTCCTTACCTGAGTTCAGTCCACAACGAAAACTAATAATGTCTCAGTTCCTGAGTAAATCAAAACAACATTAAAGTAAAACAAAATCAAATACGAATTCTTGGAACGTTAAATTCGAGATCATATTCACAAAGATAAACTAGGAGCTCGAGAAACTGAAGAAAAACGTGAATATGCGCCAATACGATTATTTATAGTTGTTGAGCACAATTTCAGATTCTGAACCCACTCCACAGGATTGCATTAACTTCTTAGTTAAATAAAAGGAAAACAATTTTAGTCAGTTAGATTCTCTTTACGACTACATAATCGAATTGGAGCAAATAAGAATAAACGAATTCGATTCGAACAGAATCAAGAAGATAAACGCGTTCAGGAAGAACTTGGTCGTGTTCCAATTCGAAAACAAATCAAATAAACCGGTCAAAGAATTCGTTCAGGACCTCGTGAACGAATCCAATGCTTACATTGAAAAGATATGCAGTCGGTGCTAACATTATATGGACAAGAAAATGCAAAAACACATAAATTTAATTGAATTTCACATCCAACTTGAAAGTAACGCACAAGAAGCGATTTAAACCAGAGAAACAGTAGATGAAGTTCTTACAATCGTTGAAAACCTTAGAATTTAAAGGAAAACGCTCGAATAAGCAATTAAAATAAAAGAACAGTGAAATATATTATAAAATGAACATAAAAACATCATCTGAGCCACTAGATTAATAATCTAGTTTATATTATTGTCTGAAATAGTAAAAATGGCTACATATTTGATTATACCAGGATTATATATTATACCTTATGTTATATTATTAATATACTGCAGCATTAATAATATAATGTTTCACTCCTTATTTGAAACAAACAGACGAGCTATATATTGGTGTTCAGATTTAGCAACACTTGATAAATATTAATTTATTAATTTATGATTAATATACATTTATGCCCAGTAAAAACCAAAAAATCAGATTAGCTAGTTCCCTCTGAAGTTGAATTATAGTTCTATAACAAAATACGAAAAGTTCACAGTTTCTACTTAAGCTGAGAACAGAGTCTCAAAGTTCTTTCTTAAACAATGTGAAATCTCATTTCATAAATAAATATTTGTTAAATTTACCTCATTAATCAGCGTCAGAGTTCTGAATGTACTGCACCCATACTTCAATCTTCTAGTTTATAGCTTTATTCTACTCGTTTATTTTTAATTTAATGTATTCTCTCTGGTGAGTCATTAACTCTTGGATCTTTGAGGCTCTATTTTCAACTTAGATTTTTCTGATCTACTTGTGAGAGCTGTGAACTGAGAGTATTTTACTGTAGAACTTGAGCTCAACGTCAGATGGAACTTCTTGATCTGAAAAGTCATATTCTGAAAAATTCTAGTGGTGCTTAAGTGTTTCTATATTAGTAATTTTGTTATTCCAAAAATACAATGTTTCTAATTAAGTTAACTTCGATAACGAAGATATATCTATTATGCATGCGTCATATGCATTAATTTTTTCTAGTTTATATAAGTATTGCAACGGATTCAGATCAACAACTTACGTTTAAGCAATTTCTAATGTTTTTAGATTTTTCATAAATTGAAGAGGCCATATGTCAGCAACGCTTGTTGCAGAGATAATTAATTCTGTCAGCTAAGTGCAGAATTTTAGAGGTCCAATATTTTAAAGCTAATTATTAAAATCTAAGTTTAAACTTTACAAATCTACGAAGTTAGAAAGATATGATATTTCAATAACATTATTCTTAGATAGTTCTAAATTTTTCAAACCAAATAACTGTTGAGGAATAGTATGTAGATCTGCGGTTTATGTTTCAGATAAATTTTATCTCTCTAATTTAGGCGAATGTTATAGCCCAGATATATCTTGCAGATTGTTATAAGCGAGTTCTAATTCAACTAAATTCGGTAAAACTAATGTGTACGAAGTTATTCTGGTTTGTTATAACTATAGGTGAGTTAAATCAGGAAGAGATTAAAGTGCTGAAATATCATCTATACAATTACAACTTAAATAAAGTACTTTCAGGTTTTTAAGTTTAGAAATGCTGGAAATATCAGAAATTTAATTATTTTAGATGTCTAGTTAGGTTAAACTCTATAAAGCTAAAGTGTAGGAAGTTAATTAATTTGCAGATATACTTAAATGAATTAAATTAAGAGATTAAAGTGCTGAAATATCTTTAATACAATTATTGCTTAGTTCGAGTTTTTTCAGGTTTTTGAGTTTAGAAATGGCAGAAATATCATATATTTTATTGCCTGAGAGGTCTAGTTCAGTTAGGTTAGTGAGGAATGATAGAAGATAGATATATTCTATATCTCCACTATAAAACGTAAATTTTGTAGTTCCCTATACCAATTCTTAATTAAAGAGAAGCAAATTCCTTTTTGAAGCATCTTCCCAGACTTCTAGTGGTACATTCATTTCCAACAGATTCTCCATTTGTTATAAATCAAGTATTTCTAGTTTTTAGGAAGAGCCAAAGTGATTCAGCAGCTCTTATTTACTTTCGATTACATGATTAAGTTACATGATAACTGATTGGGAATGGAAATATTAATTAACATTATGTATAAATATTTAAAAATGAGTAGAGGAAAAATCGAATTGAACACATAGGATTAATTAATATGATCTAATAACGTGGAGCGGAGCGTGTTGCTAAATCTGAACATCAGAAATGTATAGATCGTCTGTTATTTGGCATGTTAAACTTTAGTCTGTGTTTGTGGCATAGCAATTGACCTAATCCCAAAACGTTTGATAAATCATTCTAAGTGTTCCATTCCAAGAATGTTTGCGAGAAAATTTAACTTAGAACATAGATAATTATAATTATATAGATGTTATCAACACGATTATAGCAAAAACAAGACAGAATAAATATGAAACAAAATATTCAGGATATTAAAAATGTTTCAGTATGAACTTCAAAATGATTCAATTATATCAATATTTAACATTAAAGTGGCGGGCAAAGTAAAGGAGACTCCCTCTTTTTGACCTTTAAAACGATCGCAATAAGCTCGAATTTGTTACTATTGATTTAGAGAATCACTTGAATGCTTCACCACCAGCTTCGACGCCTTTTGATACAGCTCTGAGCATCGTGTCCACTAATTGTATACATTTTACTAGGTTTGTACCACTTCAAATATCATTGTAAGTACTTGATTAAACTTGTTTAGCGTTTTACTGATCATTTGAACTGAGATTCGTATATTTATTGAGCAAAAATATTTAATAATTTTGTACAACCAGAATTCTTTCATATAGTCTAACAGATGTCACATAATTTGTGTTCATTAGTAAAATATTGAGTGGGTAGAGCTCATGGTAGCCTGTGTTGATGCAGTAAATGATTATTTATTCCAAACAACGACTTTTAACGAACTTTGTTTTCTAACGGGATTTTCCCAAATAGAATTCGTTTTCTTATCCTTAGCTTTAATTAATAGGTCGCCTCTGACACAATAAAAGGTACCACCAAACATTGTCGACAAAAGTTTGCCGTGTTGTAGACACCCACTAAAATGCTCAAAATTAATTGGATTGCCAGCGATAAATTGTTCATAATGCTAGAGATTTCCAAGATAATTCATCCCTGACTCGTGTACAAACATCATATGGAACCAATAATCTCAGAATTCTCATTAAATAAAAAATTCGTTCAAATCTTCAATAAATATAAAAACGGGAGGTCGCTTAAAAACTTCAAACATAACTAAGATGATTAGAAACGCGTATCTGGTAAATTCAACAATTTAGCTTACAAATTTATTTCTGAGAAGTAGAAAACAGCATGTCGTAAATCAGTTGCATTAATCATCTCTGTGAGCCATATAAATGTAATTCTATCTGAGAAGAACTGTTTTAAGATGCCTTTGATTCAACATAAGACGCTGGAATGTTTAAATATGTCCACTACCGTTAAAAACAGTGATTATTTTGAGTACAAAATGATAAATATTTCTAGCGCTAAATAGCTCTCTATCCTCTCCTTACAAGTGGTGTACGATAATAAGCACATTTTGATTAACTAACTCTTACTATAATTTTCAAGTTGCAGTTCACGTTTACAATTTAAGATTCCATTTGGAAGTGGAAGGTGTATACTCAGTTGTAGATAAAAGATTACATTAATTTTTTGCAGATGTGTTACTCTATGTACCAGAATATCAAAAACAGAATATAAACCACCTCACTCCTTTCCTTGACCGAGTCTCCTTTACTTTGCCCGCCACTTTATTAATTTATTAGTGTACTTATGTGCATATCTTATATCTTTTATTATAATATTTATATTTCTAATAAATCACTTATTTGTTATTGTTGCTTCGTAGTAAAATCTGGATTATGCTATTTCCTTCGCGAGTTCTTTGATGGATTGTTTATCGAGCATGTTTGGAATTTCTTCTTGGAATCGTTTTTCTAGGAGTATTTGGTCTTCAATTTTTTGCATTTCTCCTTCTTCAAGGCTGTCCTGGTCATGTTCTGCTTTTTCAATTAGGTGGTCAATGTAGAATTCAGAGGACAGAATGTAGTGCTTGCACGTTTCCTTAATTGAGAGCGGGTACTAAAACAAAAGAATAATTAGTTCTTTCCTCCTCATGAAAATGTAGTTGTGAAGTTACTTGAGCTGTTCCAAGCTACCCATTTACAGGTAGAAGTCGTAGTTCATACGCTCGAATTTGATCGTTTTGTCGTAGAACGGGCCTAGTTACCACTCAAGTTGAAGCTGTTCCTCCCTGAGCTGGATTAGTTTCTGAATGTTCTGAATGGTTTCGTTCGTGTATGCTTTGATATATTGCTTAACATTGCTTGCTTTGTACTTGTCCCTGGTTACTTCAAGGAGGAGCTGGTTGTAGTCAACAGTTTGATATTCATATCTGTCCAGGAGCACTTAACTGTACTCGGTTATTTTTGAGAACTGGAAGTCAAGCTGCTTGAACATGTTTTTCATCTCAGCATCGGTGAATATCTTCTGCTTTGACTTCTTGATCACGTTCTCCACTATTTTAGCGTATTGCAGGTGCTAGGCGGTGTCCTAATCTGAATCGTCCTATAAACTAACAATTAATTCATTTTTACTGGTTGAAATATCTTAAATTGTATTTTCAACTTTCGTTGGTGAGTTGCTCCTGGATTTTTATATTGCATCCGACACCTTTTTGTAGTAATATATGCTATTTTTGCTTATATACTTCTTAGAAATACGCTTAGGCGATTTTGCATTTTCATAGCTGAGTGATTGCGGTAAAGAAAACGTTTTCTTTAATGATTATGTTGATTCTACGTATTTTGGCTGCTTATAAAAGATTAACTCGGAAGAGTTGTCCAAATGCAAATCCATAATTTATAGTTCTTGGTATGCCATCAATTTGCAATTGGAGTGAATAAAATTTATACACTAATGATTATGTCCTGATAACTATCATTGTGTCTAAAAATAGTTGTTATTTAACAAAAAGGTTTCACTATTATATTAAATCGTTTATAAGCTTCTAACTCACGTTAGCTCTGTATCATTTACGTGTGCGTTTTCGTTCATGAAAGCGGTTTATCAAAAATATTAACTGTTCTGCTCTGAAATTTTAGATTTTAGAATTTGTGAATTAGGCAAAATATATTACAATATAAACGCATAATCTGCTTTTGGCTAGAGATATTATAGCTTGAATCAGTTGTTAACACAATAAAATGCTTTAAATAGTTGATAATAAATAATAATTATTTTATTTCAATACCTTGATAAATACATTATTCTACACGAATCTTTAACCCCCATATTGGGAAATAGTCATTCTTAATTGAAGTTTAAAGCTTTTTTACTATTTTTTGATGAATAATAATCACCTTCAACTTCAATTAAAAGACTGGAGTGGAATATTACAGTTAATAATTAACGTAAATTTAAATAAATTTCATTTATGAATATTTTCTTATTTTTTTTATTTTCTCATTTGTATTTATTTTACTCATTTATATCTTGTCATTTATGTATATTAATTAATTTTACATTTATAAGTTAAGAATAAAATATCACATAACTTGTTCGACCATGAACGTAACGATTTGCGTTTATAAGCACTCGAGGAGGCTCAGAACTTTCAGTGAGTCTCTCAGTTCCGTTACTTTGTTGTTTACAACGGCGATTTGGTCATAGACTTTAATGCACAGAGTGAAAATACGTGTATTGTGGGGTTCCCCAGTACGTCCTGCTCATCTTTGGTTATGCGCAGAGACTAAATCGCCTTTATGATGTACTTTGAGCAGTGGTCTCTAATTTTTTCGGCCCTCAGCTCAGCCTTTGTTGATTTAATGTCCTAGAGGAACTTTGAAGACTGAATTTCAAAGCACTTCTTCAGCATCAGAGTCTCAAAGAGCAGGAACTCGTTCCAGAGCTCCAATTGCTCTATCTCCTCCTGCTTCCGAATCTTTGTCACGTACTAAATCAAATCCTGAATTGAATTCGCAAGCTAGTTAAACAAATTCTCAACCTCCAAATCCAATTTAACTGGCGCCTCCACAGATTAGTTCAATTTATCTAGCTGGTTCTACGCCTCAGCATCCATATCTGCCTTACTTATCAAAGATCGCGCCTTGCGCTTAATTTTCTTCTTCTTCTCCTAAACTAAAGGCATTGAATCACCAGAAGGAATAAGTTCTCGGCCACCTTACGCGTGAGAAGGTCGCTCTCCATTTACGGGCTTGTCGTGATTTTACTCAGTGTGTTTGTGCTTTTTCTTCTTTACTACACTTTTGTCTACTGTTATAGTATTGTCCGATAATTCTTCTTATTTGTCTAAATCTATATCAACATCGAATACTTCTTTTGGATTCTTGCTATTTTGATACATGTTTAGCTACCGCTGTTCAAATTCATCCATTTCTAGATCCATACTTGATGCGGAAATACATAATTAGTGTATATTTTTTGACTTCATACTATATTTATATTTAAATCACTATTAATTTTAGATTAATTCAGATTCACGCTAAATTACGTCAAATTTTCACAAAAAACAGCCTGTGCCTTAATCACATCTATTATTATTTGTTATTATACATTAAATGATTATTAATTTAATGAAAGTCACTTAAACCAAACAGATCTAGCTTGAGTTTACATAATGAGCTAAACGTTCTATTCTAATCTTTTGAGTGTTTATTCAGTACTTATACTTTATTGAATTGAATGTGACATCGTGGTAATTTCTTTTTCTACAGTTTAATCAACCAACTATTCTAAATCTTTCGTGCTCATGAATAATGAATCTTTTTCAAAACAATCTGATTGAATCATTGACACCGAATCTATCATATTTACATTTGAAACACACATATCATCAAAACCACAATGTAGCATTGTTGGTTTTCGAGCAAGTTAGTAAACTGGTTATGGAATGTTAGCTTTTCGGTCAAATTATTAGAATCTTTGTGTAATTTGGTCTTATATTTCTTTAATCAGCTGCAATGCCGCCGCGACATCTTCTTTACTGTGATTATTATTAACAATTGGAGTTTGTATGGGATGTGGGGTTTTGAATGCCTATATTGGGACATTGGATTTTTGTCCAGAGGTTTTAAAAATTACAACAGGAGATGGACAACATACTTCAGGTGATGCCAATGTATCTAAAGATAAATCATTGTTGCAATTCATAAATTATTAAAAAGAAGTGATTTTACAAAATTTTATTAAATATATCGTTTTTAATAGATCAAATTATACCACTCTATTCAATGTTCTAGATACTACTGTATTCAATATAGGACTCTATCGTGCCTAAGCCAAAGGCTGTTTAAGATTCATGGTAATTTTTACATGTGACACCATTGGAATTCAGTTGTGAAGATTCTAAAGGAGCAAAAACGTGCCCAGAACATGTTGCGAAGAATTTTGCCTATTTCTAAAAATTAATGTTTTAACGTGACGCTCCGTATACTAAAGAGGAGTATGCTAGTAAAAATATCAACGAGACTATATCTAGCGTTAAACTTATTTTATAAGATGTAAGCAACAACGTTGATATATAAGAAGTTAACGAGTCCTACTCAATTTCGTTTACATCTGAGGTTGTTATAAATGCCGCCTCACCAATGGCATCTGCTCGTGCATTTGCAAGTTTGACTTAGTATGTAACATTAAGTAATGTTAATGAATCTGACAGAAAAATGTACATAATGGGTAAAACAACTATATAAGATGCTCCACATTATAAGTGGAGATAATACCAGGCAGATGCGTGTGCTCACTTTATGACTCTTGATGACATTAAGCGTATCATTGATGCCAATTCTTTGCAGAAGCTGAACGTATTACTTCTCACATTAACCTGTGCTCACTCTTTCCCACTTGCTTTCTAACAAAAGCCACAGAATAGACTTGTATTTGGTTCGTGGACTCCGTATCACTACTATGATAAGGCTGATATGCTTGAGTTACAATAGTATGCTCAAATGCGTGGTGTGGTAATCGTTCCAGAAGTTAGAATGCCATCTCATGCATTTTCGTGGAGACATGCTGATCCAAAGTTGGTGGCTGATTGTCCAGCGCTTGCTGCTCAGAATCCGAATAATGTTCCTCTCAACCCATTATACGAGCGTACGATGGACTATGTTAAGGGTGCTATAAGCGAGACAATCGAGGGCTTCTTCCCTTCTTCGCTTAATATCAGACCGTACATCCACCTCGGTGGTCACGCCGTCAACTTCGAGTGCATGAAGCAGGACCGCGCGATATCCAACGTTATCCTCAACTCTCCAGGTTTAACCTACGAAAAGATCTGGCGCGACTTCCACCAAAATATTCTAACCTATGTTGAGCAGCTCAAATCCTCCCCAATCGTCATCTTCGATGAGGGCGCTCTCTTGAACGACAACGTTTTCAACAAGAACACTACCTTAGTTCACTTCACCATCTCAACCCAGAAACAAAAGGCGAACCATAACCAAATAAAACAGATCCACTCAAGCGGACTCGACCTCGGTCTCATGCACCCGAACGGAGGACACCACTACTTCTGGCAGGACACCTGGATGGACCTGTAAAGACAAGATATTTAACAAGGATCCGAGAACAACCTCACCATTGGTGGTGGGTGCTTCCAAACGTCAAACAACTGCTATGCGCAATCGTGCGAATAACACGCGTTCGACAGAGCGCTTGGAGCAGGAGAGAATCTGTGGACTGGAACTGTGTCCGCGTGGGGAGACTCCACCAGAATGCAATAACTCGGGTGCAGAATGGATCACGCAGGTATTGGAACAGGACCACTTGAAATCGGACAGCCGTGCTTGGGACAAGTGAGAGACTGAAGAAAGATTATTCGTTCATATTTGTACATGTATATTAAGTTTAATAGTGATATGATATGTAGTATATGTAGTATATGATAGGTAGTAAAATATCTCAAACTTTGAAAATATAGTATATCATAGCCGAATCTACCATATATAAATAACAACCGAATATAAATTGATAATAAGATAAATTTTAAAAATGATATAATGTGATAGTATATTAAAAATATTATAAAATATTTATAAGTTAGTGATTTAATGCTCTTGCAACGGGGGAAAGTTGAATATAAAGTATTTGTAACTATTTCAGCTAATATTTCGGATATAATAAGTTCATTTATTACAGGGAGTGAAAGCAGGATTTTGTTCTAATTAATTTAAAATTTACTTATTCTTCTGCTTCTTTCCTTTTGGTACTATGTGGGGCTTCGATTTCGGTTACCTTTTCTGACAATTTCTGATCATCTTTTGTACGTTTGATTTCATCTTATTTTACTGTACAATCATAAATTGTCACTTTAATTTTATTATCTATTTATAACTTATAAGAAAAAATATCTCAAATTTTTATTATTAACTTTTAATGTCATATGTACATAGAAAGACACAACTGTATTTAGAAATAAATATTAGTAAATTATTCATATTTTTTATCTATCGTTTTATTGTTGTAGATGCTGTACTAAAAGAATAAAAACCGAATAAAATATTGTAATAATGTTATACACATGTAAAATATAGAAAATACCAATCAATTCGTCATAAATTCATCATATATCATCATATTTCTTTTTAAACCCTCAAACGTAATGTTAAATATTAATATTTACGTATATGAATAAACTATACTTTTCACCTCTTATATGATTCATCTTCTCTTATACAATCAGAAAAATTTATATAACTAAATGATAAACCTTGAAAATACTGTTTTCAATAAATTAAATGAGTATTGTGTATTCAATATGATAGAATAATAAATTGATGATCCAGAAACAATGTTTTATGATCCAAGATTATTTATGCTTCCTAGTAGTTACAAAAATGTAGCTTTGCTTAATAAATTCAAATTAAGGCTATAATCAGGTGTATCATTTGCGATGTAAATTCTTAATATGATCATAAACCCAATGTATGGTTATCCATAAAGTTATGTGTAAGCAGCGTAATATCTTAAATATTCAATATTAAATGACAAAACTGATTTGCAGAACTTCTTCAGTGTGCAGCAGCAATTCATCAACCAAAGCCTCACGAAGTTCAGTAAGTTCTTTGACGGCTTACCAAAGAATTTTGACGAGGCTGTGTTGTCAAAACAGACATTTCCGTCTGAACTGGGTAGAAACCTGTTTCAGTACGTCTACGATGGCAAGAAGTCCCAAAACTACAACTTGCCCTTCACCAGCCCCGTTCCTCTGCAGAAGGTGTCCAAAGATGTTATAATCGTGCTGAACAACTTTCAAGACAGCGAGTCGGTATTCGCGTCCCTCCGCGAAACGGCTACGGTTTTCGACCGAATTAGGTTTTACAAAGTCGAAAGCGAGTCAACGTACAGAAACATAATCCAGTCTATTTTTGGTATCGAGTACATTTCGCTCTAGGCCACGCTGAATAATTACGAGGAGATTTCAAAACACTTTTCTAATGAGAAACAAATATAATACGTTAAGTCCGACTAAATAAATTAGATATTGCAGGAAGTGATTAAAATCGCGGATGGCTCGTACTACAGCATCCTGATGGAGTTGTAAACAAATTAATACTCGAAGACGGTAAAGAGCGAGGTTGTAATGTATTTATTTGGCCAAGAAAATTTTGTTCAATCCAGCGATGGGCGCCAAGATAACTTCACGAATGACGGAAACGTCCACATTTTCTTTGTGGGGTTCGTTAACCGCGGGTTCTAGCAACAATAGCTGTTTCACAAGAACATGGAGCTGTACGTCGAGTACAAAAGTTAAAGCGACTTCCTTCAAAGCCAGTTGCAGCTGATCGTCAAAAGACTAAACTTGCTGTACGTAAGCGCCAGAGACGAAATCAGCTCTGTGAACGACAGCATCATCGTGGCGAGGTCGATTTACGATTCTGGTAACCAATACGTTGGGATGCTGCTCATCAACTCGTTCATGTTCGAGACGTTTTCCGACATCACCATGAACCACATGGACGAGCTGTCTGCGACCACGCTCAAAATGAGAATTATGGAGCGGCAAATCCCAATCATAAACCCGTTCTACCAGTTTTCGCAAACGGTCTATTTTGAATAGAATAACAAATATAGTTTGACACAAACTATTCCAGTGATACTGAATAAATATCCTCAAATCAGTTTTAACGATATTGCGTCGGTTAAGTTAGTAACTATCCCAAAACTCATAAATGCGACTTCTGGACTATTTGTTGAGCGGTTTTATGAGTATTATTAATTACAGATTGTATAAAAAGATCTAACAATTCATGTTGGTTTATCTTCAACTGCTATCACAACGAAGTCAAGGTATGGTAACATGAATGTTTCATATTGTACACCTACACAAAGTTAATAAATATAAATAAATTCACTAAATCTGACATATCTGCGTTCACAAACGTCTAGAAGTTTTAAGAGCACTAGTGTTGATTGCGCTGTGATGGATGGATACAACTGTATAATAAAAGAAGAAGTTGATTTATTTAGAATTGCCAGATAAAAAATTGTTTATAAACCTAGTTAAGATTTTCATACATTATGCTATTATGGAATAAAAAGTACTAAATTCAAATTGAACACAGATACCTAAGATTTTTTAGAATATTTAACTAATATTCCAGAATTCGGAAACATAAGCTAACTGATGATTGATCACAACGAATTTATTGATAGTGTATTAAATTCGGATAATCAAGTGTGGAATAAAATTGTTCTTAAATATTACCCAGTACTTCCAGTAAATCATAACTAATTTTTATATTAAGATTCGTGTGTTATGGTTATTGAAAATAATAAATTTGTAAAGTCATCTCAATTTAGTAGTCTTAAAGGATAACTAACCAGTTCACCTTTATTATTACACATACTATATTAAAAGAATTCAGAAATAGCTTATTTTTCAAAATATTTAGAAAGTTTAGAATACTTGTTAGATAATCCAATTATTAAAGCGGTGTACCTGGGTCATAGTTGGATCTCCGGCGAAGAGATAAACATCGCTAACTTATGGGAACAACAAACTTTTGTGTACAGCTAAACTGGAACTAACGAGGATCAAAAAGTGGTCAACAGAGTGTGCACCGAAATCGCAAGGCTGTACGGAACGCAGTACTTCGTGTTCTCCACGAATCCGGACAACAACGAGATAGTGAAAGGCGAGCAGCTCAAAAGCAACATAGACGGCACCAACCAGAAGTTCCGGCTGAGCTTCGTCAACGACCAGACCTTCTTGACGAAACCGCTGATCTCGAGGAACAAGTCAGTTCTGGGAATACCCAGAGTAGGCGGTTACTTGACACTGCAGCTGGACATTGATAACCTGTTTAGCGACTTTGCGAAGAACACGAAGCAGTTCTTGGTGATGGACGCAACCGGATCCGTTTTGTACTCCCAGGATAACTCGGACAAATACGCGTTTGGCGTGAAACAGATACTTATCAAGTTCGGCTACCTGGTTGAGACCATGACGAACACCACGATCCAGAGCGCGCACCGAAGCTGCACCAGAAACCACGACTTCTGGGACACCGCCTTCCAGAGAAGCGCGGACAACGAGTTTATTGTGGTGGTGAGCAGGAACACATCCAGGTTCAATAACATACTGACGGAAGAAGACTACAACATCTCGGCCGTATACGAACGCTCTGTGGTTTTCGACGCCACTTCGGATTTCTTTTCTGGCGGCTACATAACTGTCCAGGAATTCAGCGTTTTGAACTAATTCTTCGTAAGCATCAACGACATGGAAATAACGGACACGACTTAAGACATGTGGGAAGCGCAAAGAGACAAAGAATTACGGGCTTACCAGCAAAATATTCCGCAGAACATTTCGGCTTTGAACTAAGTTTATCCGAACCTAACCAGCAGAGATTCTCACATCCCTCAAGATATAGTAAGACACACGTTTAAGATGGAAAAGTTCTATAAAATCGAATATAATTGGATTATACTTATATTATGTAGCATTTTTCTATTACTTGGTATAATATCTTCCAAATTACAAAGATTAAATAACGTTTCTCAGTTGCGTAACATCATATTAGTGCAAAAGATCTATTCCTTTAGCAAAATATATTGGCTGAATAATACATAAAACACAAGAATATAAACCGTAATATATTGAGCTAAATAATTTGATCAATAATTTCGAGTCGTATCTATAACTTTAATGTGTAAATTATATTTTCACGGAGCAAAACTTTACGGTTCTTTAATAGATTCAAATTTAAGCTCTTATTGAAGACGATGATCAAATTAATTTGTTCAAATAGCTCCTATATTAACATCAAGAACTACATTATAGATCGTTTTCATAAGTTCAAAATAATCCACAGCTGTATTAGCAGTTTATAATGAATCTGAAGAACCTTCCTTCATGGATACCGAACACACTCGCAACTTTTCAGTCTGATTTGGCGTTAATAAAACGTGTGCAGCTTCAATATGTCCAGTCTAAAAGATTTATCACTATCAATAATAAAAACGTAACACATTTAGCTACTAGATTATAGACGGCTTTACAGTCAAGAATGTAATCCAGAATGCACAGCAAGCCGATCAGTAGGCAAGAAAATGTTGATGATATAGAGAACATTCCTTACTGGTTCCGTGACAATATAATCAGAGAGAATCCTAGTCCGTGTTAAATTTAAGATTATGAATTCAGAATATTTGCGGACTCGTCTACTTCTATTGATTAATTAATATAACTAGGCTCACGGTGTATTGAGTGATTAATATATATGGTTGTAAATTCATATTTTCAATATAAATGAAAATAAATTAAACTTCAATCAAGATTTGTTTTATAGAATACATCGTTCATAGAACTTTTAGATACAAAGCGAATTATTTCCATCAGCTAGCATTTAAATTATGTATTTCTTCGCTATTATGAATAAGACTATTTGGGCTTTGAGTATTGTCTTTATTACTATTATTATATGACTCATGGTAATTTTTACATGTGACACCATTGGAATTCAGTTGTGAAGATTCTAAAGGAGCAAAAACGTGCCCAGAACATGTTGCGAAGAATTTTGCCTATTTCTAAAAATTAATGTTTTAACGTGACGCTCCGTATACTAAAGAGGAGTATGCTAGTAAAAATATCAACGAGACTATATCTAGCGTTAAACTTATTTTATAAGATGTAAGCAACAACGTTGATATATAAGAAGTTAACGAGTCCTACTCAATTTCGTTTACATCTGAGGTTGTTATAAATGCCGCCTCACCAATGGCATCTGCTCGTGCATTTGCAAGTTTGACTTAGTATGTAACATTAAGTAATGTTAATGAATCTGACAGAAAAATGTACATAATGGGTAAAACAACTATATAAGATGCTCCACATTATAAGTGGAGATAATACCAGGCAGATGCGTGTGCTCACTTTATGACTCTTGATGACATTAAGCGTATCATTGATGCCAATTCTTTGCAGAAGCTGAACGTATTACTTCTCACATTAACCTGTGCTCACTCTTTCCCACTTGCTTTCTAACAAAAGCCACAGAATAGACTTGTATTTGGTTCGTGGACTCCGTATCACTACTATGATAAGGCTGATATGCTTGAGTTACAATAGTATGCTCAAATGCGTGGTGTGGTAATCGTTCCAGAAGTTAGAATGCCATCTCATGCATTTTCGTGGAGACATGCTGATCCAAAGTTGGTGGCTGATTGTCCAGCGCTTGCTGCTCAGAATCCGAATAATGTTCCTCTCAACCCATTATACGAGCGTACGATGGACTATGTTAAGGGTGCTATAAGCGAGACAATCGAGGGCTTCTTCCCTTCTTCGCTTAATATCAGACCGTACATCCACCTCGGTGGTCACGCCGTCAACTTCGAGTGCATGAAGCAGGACCGCGCGATATCCAACATTATCCTCAACTCTCCAGGTTTAACTTACGAAAAGATCTGGCGCGACTTCCACCAAAACATACAAACCTATGTTGACCAGCTCAAATCCTCCCCAATTGTTATCTTTGATGAGGGCGCTCTCTTGAACGACAACGTTTTCAACAAGAACACTACCTTAGTTCACTTCACCATCTCAACCCAGAAACAAAAGGCGAACCATAACCAAATAAAACAGATCCACTCAAGCGGACTCGACCTCGGTCTCATGCACCCGAACGGAGGACACCACTACTTCTGGCAGGACACCTGGATGGACCTGTAAAGACAAGATATTTAACAAGGATCCGAGAACAACCTCACCATTGGTGGTGGGTGCTTCCAAACGTCAAACAACTGCTATGCGCAATCGTGCGAATAACACGCGTTCGACAGAGCGCTTGGAGCAGGAGAGAATCTGTGGACTGGAACCGTGTCCGCGTGGGGAGACTCCACCAGAATGCAATAACTCGGGTGCAGAATGGATCACGCAGGTATTGGAACTGGACCACTTGAAATCGGACAGCCGTGAGAGACTGACGAATGATACAATGACGAGTAAATCTTCATTATTTAATGTCAAGAATGCTGATTAAATATCGTGTAATATATTCTATTAAATTATAGAAAATATTAATCACACTAAACAAATATTCAAATTTAAATAATAATATGTATAATAATATGATGATATAAATAACTATCTTTTCACATCAAATATGATTCATCTTCTCTTGTAAAATCAGAATAATATTTACAATCAAATGATAAACCTGGAAAATACTATCTTCAGTAAATTAAATGAGTATAGTGTATTTAATAAGATAGAATAATAAATTGATGATCCAGAAACAATGTTTTATGATCCAAGATTATTTATGCTTCCTAGTAGTTACAAAAATGTAGCTTTGCTTAATAAATTCAAATTAAGGCTATAATCAGGTGTATCATTTGCGATGTAAATTCTTAATATGATCATAAACCCAATGTATGGTTATCCATAAAGTTATGTGTAAGCAGCGTAATATCTTAAATATTCAATATTAAATGACAAAACTGATTTGCAGAACTTCTTCAGTGTGCAGCAGCAATTCATCAACCAAAGCCTCACGAAGTTCAGTAAGTTCTTTGACGGCTTACCAAAGAATTTTGACGAGGCTGTGTTGTCAAAACAGACATTTCCGTCTGAACTGGGTAGAAACCTGTTTCAGTACGTCTACGATGGCAAGAAGTCCCAAAACTACAACTTGCCCTTCACCAGCCCCGTTCCTCTGCAGAAGGTGTCCAAAGATGTTATAATCGTGCTGAACAACTTTCAAGACAGCGAGTCGGTATTCGCGTCCCTCCGCGAAACGGCTACGGTTTTCGACCGAATTTGGTTTTACAAAGTCGAAAGCGAGTCAACGTACAGAAACATAATCCAGTCTATTTTTGGTATCGAGTACATTTCGCTCTAGGCCACGCTGAATAATTACGAGGAGATTTCAAAACACTTTTCTAATGAGAAACAAATATAATACGTTAAGTCCGACTAAATAAATTAGATATTGCAGGAAGTGATTAAAATCGCGGATGGCTCGTACTACAGCATCCTGATGGAGTTGTAAACAAATTAATACTCGAAGACGGTAAAGAGCGAGGTTGTAATGTATTTATTTGGCCAAGAAAATTTTGTTCAATCCAGCGATGGGCGCCAAGATAACTTCACGAATGACGGAAACGTCCACATTTTCTTTGTGGGGTTCGTTAACCGCGGGTTCTAGCAACAATAGCTGTTTCACAAGAACATGGAGCTGTACGTCGAGTACAAAAGTTAAAGCGACTTCCTTCAAAGCCAGTTGCAGCTGATCGTCAAAAGACTAAACTTGCTGTACGTAAGCGCCAGAGACGAAATCAGCTCTGTGAACGACAGCATCATCGTGGCGAGGTCGATTTACGATTCTGGTAACCAATACGTTGGGATGCTGCTCATCAACTCGTTCATGTTCGAGACGTTTTCCGACATCACCATGAACCACATGGACGAGCTGTCTGCGACCACGCTCAAAATGAGAATTATGGAGCGGCAAATCCCAATCATGAACCCGTTCTACCAGTTTTCGCAAACGGTCTATTTTGAATAGAATAACAAATATAGTTTGACACAAACTATTCCAGTGATACTGAATAAATATCCTCAAATCAGTTTTAACGATATTGCGTCGGTTAAGTTAGTAACTATCCCAAAACTCATAAATGCGACTTCTGGACTATTTGTTGAGCGGTTTTATGAGTATTATTAATTACAGATTGTATAAAAAGATCTAACAATTCATGTTGGTTTATCTTCAACTGCTATCACAACGAAGTCAAGGTATGGTAACATGAATGTTTCATATTGTACACCTACACAAAGTTAATAAATATAAATAAATTCACTAAATCTGACATATCTGCGTTCACAAACGTCTAGAAGTTTTAAGAGCACTAGTGTTGATTGCGCTGTGATGGATGGATACAACTGTATAATAAAAGAAGAAGTTGATTTATTTAGAATTGCCAGATAAAAAATTGTTTATAAACCTAGTTAAGATTTTCATACATTATGCTATTATGGAATATAAAGCACTAAATTCAAATTGAACACAGATACCTAAGATTTTTTAGAATATTTAACTAATATTCCAGAATTCGGAAACATAAGCTAACTTATTATAGATCACAACTAATTCATAGATAGTGTATTAAATTCGGATAATCAAGTGTGGAATAAAATTGTTCTTAAATATTACCCAGTACTTCCAGTAAATCATAACTAATTTTTATATTAAGATTCGTGTGTTATGGTTATTGAAAATAATAAATTTGTAAAGTCATCTCAATTTAGTAGTCTTAAAGGATAACTAACCAGTTCACCTTTATTATTACACATACTATATTAAAAGAATTCAGAAATAGCTTATTTTTCAAAATATTTAGAAAGTTTAGAATACTTGTTAGATAATCCAATTATTAAAGCGGTGTACCTGGGTCATAGTTGGATCTCCGGCGAAGAGATAAACATCGCTAACTTATGGGAACAACAAACTTTTGTGTACAGCTAAACTGGAACTAACGAGGATCAAAAAGTGGTCAACAGAGTGTGCACCGAAATCGCAAGGCTGTACGGAACGCAGTACTTCGTGTTCTCCACGAATCCGGACAACAACGAGATAGTGAAAGGCGAGCAGCTCAAAAGCAACATAGACGGCACCAACCAGAAGTTCCGGCTGAGCTTCGTCAACGGCCAGACCTTCTTGACGAAACCGCTGATCTCGAGGAACAAGTCAGTTCTGGGAATACCCAGAGTAGGCGGTTACTTGACACTGCAGCTGGACATTGATAACCTGTTTAGCGACTTTGCGAAGAACACGAAGCAGTTCTTGGTGATGGACGCAACCGGATCCGTTTTGTACTCCCAGGATAACTCGGACAAATACGCGTTTGGCGTGAAACAGATACTTATCAAGTTCGGCTACCTGGTTGAGACCATGACGAACACCACGATCCAGAGCGCGCACCGAAGCTGCACCAGAAACCACGACTTCTGGGACACCGCCTTCCAGAGAAGCGCGGACAACGAGTTTATTGTGGTGGTGAGCAGGAACACATCCAGGTTCAATAACATACTGACGGAAGAAGACTACAACATCTCGGCCGTATACGAACGCTCTGTGGTTTTCGACGCCACTTCGGATTTCTTTTCTGGCGGCTACATAACTGTCCAGGAATTCAGCGTTTTGAACTAATTCTTCGTAAGCATCAACGACATGGAGAAAGCAAGCATAACTAAAGAAACATGGGAAATATAAAGAATTACGAAATTAGAAACATTTTAACAGAATATTCCGCAAAATATATCAGCATTAAACCAAGTTTATTCTAATCTTACAAGAAGAGATTCTTAAATTCCACAAGATATAATAAGATACCAATTTGAGTCAGACAAATCCTATATATTCAAACACAATTGGATTATACTCATAATATCTAGCGTATTTTTATTTCTTTGTATTGTATCAACAAAATTACAAAGAATATCTAAAAAATTTCATTTTCAGTTTCTTAAATAATTCAATGATGTATATTTTTAACATCATAATAGTGTGGTAGACCTATTCAGCTAGCAAAATACATTAGTTGATGATATTCTAAATAACTAAATAGTTCACCAAATATAAGAATATAAGCAATAAACCATTTTGTTAACAAATTTAATAAAGAATTTCGAGTCGTATCTGTAACTTTAACATTTAAATTTTATTTTCAGTGAACAAACTTTTACAGTTCTTGAACACAATCAAATACTCGCTCTTATTGAAGACGATGATTAGATTAACTTGTTTAAATAACTCGAGATTCAGCACTAAGAACTGTATTATAGATCTTTTGCATTGATGCATAAGTATCCACAACTGTATCAGCAGTTCATAATGAATCTGAACAACCTGCCTTCATGGATACCAAATACTCTTGCAACTTTCTAGTCTAGCCTAGAATTAACAAAGTGTAAACAACTTTTATATGTCCCAACGAAAAGATTTATCACAGTCAATAATAAAAACGTATCGCATCTGGCTACCAGATTATAGACGGCTTTACAGTCAAGAATGTAATCGAGAATGCACAGCAAGCCAATAAGCAGACAAGAATATATTGATGATATTGAGAATATTCCTTTCTGGTTTCATGATAAGAATATAATAAGAGAAAATCCAACTCCCTACCAAATATAAGATTGTAAGTTCAAAATTTTTTAGGACTCATCTATATCCATAAATTTATTAGTATTGTGTTCACTATACTTTGAATGAAATTTTAACAATTTTTAAGTCATATAAATGAAATATAGTAATCATAATCTTCAATCAAGATTTGTTTTATAGAATACATCGTTCATCGAACTTTTAGAAACAAAGCGAATAATTTCCATCAGCTAGCATTTAAATTATGTATTTCTTCGCTATTATGAGTAAGACTATTTAGGCTTTGAATATTGTCTTTGCGTTTGGTGTGTATATCTATAATATTATATATGTTAGTTATAAGCGTTTAGAGATATCTGTAAATTATTACAGTTCAAATTATATTTAGACTATTCAGCGTATTACAGCTTTTATATCATTATGTGCAATTTTGTGCCACTCCAACGAAGTCAAATTAGCTTCCGCCTTTGAAGAAGGCATTTCGGGATACGATGATATACCTTGACAATCGTTTTCTGCCTGATTTGGACTAGTACTAGGTCCGTTCTGATCCCTCTTCAATTTATTTGACTAGGCAGTAGCTTTTGAAGGCCGATGAATCCAGAATTAACATAAAGATGCTTGTGCGTTCGCAGAACGCGCGTAAGCCGGTTAGAACCGCTTTCAACCAAGCCGTAACCGAATTCAAGTCCGTGCAGCACTCGAACACCACCAAGAAGCCCAAAATTGCTAAGCTCAAGCACACCAAGCAAACCTTATCAAACCCCCTCGAATCCCTCGAAAGTAGCGAGAACGCCTCTCCATCAAATCACATTTAAGCACAATATCCACAAAACACCCCAAAATACCTTAAGCCCAAACCACAACGACATAAACTAATTTAAAAACAAGAACCGCTTGAAATGACGTTCGTTCTCCCCGAGAAGTAATTCATTGATTTTAAGAAGGTGAAAAAAGCGCCCAGGAAAGTTCCGGAGAAAATTGAGGAACTCGAAATCGTTCCGGCGGTGAGTCCCGTGAAGAAGAAGTTCGGGCGGAAGGGGTATCAGAGCGCTGTCGAATGAAAGTGTTTTTTGATGTGCACTTAATTATTATTATAAAAAACTAACTAATTATTGTTTAAATTAATAATTAGTTAAACTTTGTTTAACTGATAGTTATTGAATTAAACAATCTGAATTTCATATATTTTTATCAGAATCAAACTAAACAGAATGAAAACTTTATACCTAAAACCCGAAACAGTTCAAAAGTTATTTTCCCAAATAATCGATAAAAACAAAGGTAGATAGATCGACTATCATGAAATAAATGTAACAATGCACTAAAGTACAGCACTACTTTGATCCTTTTTCTAATATAACGAAAGTATTTTTAGAATTGCAAAACAAATAATTAAAATCACGTATGTAAATCACATGTGTAAATGTGGATTAAAATTGATTAAATCACATTTGTTATTTCGTTTTCACACCAAATGCGACAGGCATTACCACTATTATAACATCCGCTTGTATACGTGCCATTTCGGGCCAAAACTTCACTGGACAGATCAAGCACATCCGGAACCAATCCTTTGCTTTTGCGTGCGCATCCATCACTATTAAGGGCGCAAAAGGAAAAATAGGCGAAAGCAGCTGCGAAGGCTGCTAAGCTAGCTCAAGAAAATCTTAGAAAGTCTGTTACTGCTCCTTTGCCTCAAATAAATCCGAAGCATTTTAAAATTCAAACACCAGTCTAGGACAAATCCAATTAATTCTACTTCAACTCTCCGCGTTCAATTATCTCTCCTACTAATAACATTCAGTCCCCAAAAGCCTCAAACAAGTTCACAGCATCTCAAATCAACACAAGTAACTCACAACAATCTAATACTTCATTCATTTAAAACTCACCCAAATAACCTTTAAATAACTCAACTAACTCTAAACCCGTTCAAAACCTAATCTCACCCCGAACGAGGAGCCAAAACTACATAAAACTTAAATTCACGGAACTGAACAACGAAAACGACGAGGAAAACTCTCAAAATGAAGAGGAAGAAGTTCAAATAGTTGAGAACTTCATCCCTTACCGCTCAATTGAACAGCAAGTCGAGTGCGTTCAACTGGACGATTTTAAAATGGTCAAACTAGCCAAGGACACTCAGTACTAAGCATTCAGAGTAAACGATTTAACAAGGGCCCTGCTTGAAAAGTACGAGTACAAGAAAGTGGACTACTGCGTTTTATTCAACATGATCAAGAGGCCGGTGCTACTGAGCCAGGAACTACACGACGTATCGCGGTACCTAGTCACCGAAGCGCTGTAAAACATTGAAAAGCTTAAACAGGACAGAGAACTGCAAATACAACTAGACTGGCAACTAGGGCAACTGTACGACAAAGCAATCGAATTCGAGTACTTCTGCATCGAATGGTTCCAAAAATTCAACAATATGGACAACCTAAGCCTGTTCAGA
The DNA here is from genome assembly GCA_963988835.1 of Hexamita inflata. NCBI lineage: Eukaryota > Fornicata > Diplomonadida > Hexamitidae > Hexamita > Hexamita inflata. The sequence continues at coordinate 78,021 of CAXDID010000623.1, read as the reverse complement.
CTCTTCGTACTCAAAAACAGAAGAGACATAGAAATACTGGTCCACCAACTCCCAGAATCACTCAGAGACTACGTCGGAAGACACCTAATCAACTCGCAAAACGCAGTGGAAAAGTTCTGCGAAAGATGCGCGGAGCTGACCCAAGACAACCCGCTGTTCGAGCCCGTGAACAACCAAATCATACTTGAAAATAATCTGCAAGATGCACTTCCGGGCATCGCCAGAAAGGAAGACGCCGTTGAAATGGTGAAAGGAGTAGAGGCACAAAGAATGCTGGTTCTCAAGATGCTTTGAGATTAAGTAAGTAGAGTGATTATACCTTAATTACTAATTAGGAACATTTCATTATGATATGTTTATATCACTTTCTGATTTTTTGAAAATAGAGAGAAAATAGATTAATTATCTAATATACTTATTGTGGTAATTATTAAATTGACTCACTGTGCATTAATATTAACTACAATTTTGCTGATCATAGATTATTGTAGTAATGCCAAGTTCTAGATTCTTTTGTTTACACCCACCAGTTGTTGATTTATCTTTCTGTACATGGTTTCGTATCTATTTTGATTATTTTGGTTAGATTCCTTGAACAATATCTTGGAATAGTCCAACGCGATATCTAAACATATATTCGTGTGTTTAGAATATGCTTTGTAGTACTCGTTAATCTGTCTTGAAGTTCCTTCTCCGAACGTTTCTGTTAGAATTTCATCGTTAAACTGAAGTCCGGATTCTCCGAAGTTGAACTACAAATTTGGATCCTCGTCTAGTCCGTGAATGTCAAAGTAGTTTCGTGTTGTGTTTATTCTCCCATCTATCATGTTAAGTGCGTATATCTGTTGTCCGTTCGGATAGTGGCACTTGAACACAACAACTGCCCCTTTATGAACTATAATTGCGATATAGTATCCATTAAATATTTGTTTCAATTTTAAATGCTATTCAATTGTTTAAATATATTTTTAGTTAAAGCAGTACACTTTATCGCAGAACTGATAATAATATTTATTGAAGTGTTACTTATTGATTAACTATAATTTATAATTGTTCAATTTATATAAACTTGTTGTATAATTGTGCACATATAGCTTGTTTTCAAAAGTAAAAATATCCCCGCCCATATTCAATTGAGTCCAACTTTTTTTGAAGCGATACTGATAATTCGGGATTTGAGCCACTTTGATTATTTAAGTTTTATAGCAGTAGAATAGATGGTCGTAAACGGTGAAGTAGATTTTATTCTGAAACAAAACCGAATTGTTAATCAAGCTATTTTAGAGTCTGAGCATCATATTTAGAATTACTGGTTTGAACAACTTAGTGAAGTACAAATCGTAGAAAAATTCGCGTTACTGTCCTGGTTTAATGTTAAATTCAGATTTAGCGACTGACAATAATTTATTATTTGAGTCAAGAAGCATTACAGATTAATTCTAAATAGCAACTTAACAATTCAGGTAATGCACCGGCTTCTGCACCAGAAATAGTTCGGAAAACTAGAGTTTAGACCCTAGCTGAGGTAGAGCGCTTTCTTCCGTGCGAATCAAAATATTTCTTCGAGATTGCATTTGCTGCCTGTACTTTACTACTACTTATACTATATATTCAACTGATTCTATTAGTGATAAATATAGTACACTTATAATTAGTATAGGCATTAAGATAACCAATAATGAATTCAATAATAGTTTAATCAGTTTTCAATTTTGAAACGGAATTCAAAAAATGCAATATTAATATGTAAATATAACTAATTTTTCATATTTCAATCAAAAGCACAAAAAAGTTAAATATAAAACGTCGTGCGAGTGAGAACATGAGCGAGAAGAATACATTATGATGAATATTGTGAGAATAGAGTGAATTGCATATAATATGAAAGAATGCGGTATTATTCTCATTCATACATTTTTCATTACATTTTATTTATTTATTTATTGTAGATTTGTAAATCTTATTTTTAGGTTAGAATAAATAGCTTTAAAATATTGGACCTCTTAAATTCTGTACTTAACTTACAGAATTAAGTATTTTTGATACAAGTGTTGCTGACATATGGCCTCTTCAATTTATGAAAAATCTAAAAACATTAGAAATGGCTTACGTAAGTTATTGATTTGCATCCGTTGTAACACTTAAATGAACTAGAGAATATAACTGCATATGATGCATGCATATTAGATGTTTCTCCTTTGTCGAAGTTAACTTAATTAGATTACTTGAACGTTAGCTTTACCAAAATTACAAATGTAGATACACTTTAGCACCACAAGAATTTTACAAAATATTACTTATAAAACTAAAAAGTTCCGTCATCAGACGAGCTCAAGTTCTACAACAAAATACTGAAAGTTCACAGTTCCCAGAAATAGATCAGAAAAATCTAAGCTGAGAACAGAGCCTCAAAGTTCCGAAAGTCAATGACTCACCAGAAAGAATTTATCAAGTTAAAAATAAACGAGCAGATCCAGGTTATAAACAAGAAGATTGAAATCATATTCAGTCAGAACTCTTACGCTGATTAATGAGGTAAATTTAACAAATATTTATTTATGAAATGAGATTTCACACTGATTAATGAAACAACTTTGATAAATTTTCATTTATGAAATCCAAGACTGTATTTGATAGGGGGAATAAGGCGACACGTTAAAACATTTATATTGTATGCTTCGTTCGAAGCAACCGTAACAAAATGATTTATTAGAAAATTTTAAATATGAGTTTAAAAAATGTGAAGCCTTTATCATTTCGTTAGTCATGCTGAAATATCTCTTACATCCTGAATATTTTGTTACAATTGTGGTTCTATTTCCTTCTAATTTGTTTTCGCTATAATCGCGTTGATAACATCCATGTGTTCAATATTGAATTTTCTTGCAAACATCCTTGGAATGCTCAATAAAACACTCAAATCTGATTTGTCAAACGTCTTTGGGTTAGGACCGCCGTTACTCCAGTCAATATGTCTTTGATTACCATTAAACTAGTTTTTAATATCATAAAAAGATTAATTATGAGCTAGTAATACAGTTTACTTATAAAACTCATCTGCAGAATCTAAACCATAAAAATATTTTTATATATCTAGCTTTTCAGTAACTAAAATGTTAACCGCGCTTTGCGTTAAACTACACCATTATGATCCGTATTTCATTTGACCGTATTTGAGGAGAATAGAATCCATTTAAGCTTTTGCACGCTTCTTATTATAGTCCCAAAAATACCAACCGTCGTACTAGCCGAAGCCAACAAAGTTAGTGTTAGTGTGATTTCCAAAGAAATCTAAAACAACAGATATTTGTTATAATAGCAAGTCTTACCCAGACAATAAATGATAGAAGTCATACGGACCTTTTTAGAACGCAGCCTCAAACAAAATTAACTCAGCTTCAATCAATGATTATTTACCCCATTTCACATCAATTCTATTCGTGAACACTAAAGAAGAATGTAAAACAACTATCTCTGGAAGCACAGATTTATTGTCATAATGAATATAAATGTCACAATTTATGTTATCTATTTGAGAAACAAGCTATTACAATAGAACAGGCTGATGATAAGCGATTATTAAAAATGCTTGCTTTTATTATGTTGCTAGTAATATTATCATTATTGAAGTGAATGAATGAATATTAGTAGAAATATAAGTACAAATATATATATCATAAAATATTTAAAAATTAGTCGATTTGAAAAATTGTAAGATTGATAATTAACATTTTAGTCTTTAATAATGAATCATTATGAAAATGATTCATTTTCATAATGTTGTCTACAATATGCAATTTATGGTGTCAATTAATTTGTGATTTGTAAATTTGAATTCATTTATATTTCGTATAATATGCTATAAATTGTACACTAAAATAATAATTTTTTAAATATTCTTATTGTCTTAAAGTCAATATTCACTCACACGTCTTCAATTTTGGAAGGAACAGCCATGAATGCTCCATTGGTGTTCTTGTTCATTAAACGATCTTAAGAGACTTGAACCGTGGAATCCCATTCCAATGGATTTCTACAAGGTTTCCACGAGATTCTTGTAAAAATTCGACTCGATAAGCGGACAACTTGGCGAATTCTTGCTCTGCTTTGGTTTGAGAGGCAAGCCCCATGCTGCTGGGTTAAATTCGCTCATCATGTTAGGTCCTGACAATGGTCCTACTGGGCGCTCTATGACAGAGACGCTTTCGTATTCGTCATTATCAGTGGTAGTAAAACTGCGTATTTTCGCTTGTTTTACTGAGGTCCTCTTTCTTGATGCTCTCCATCGCTGGGCAGCAACTATCAAGGCCTCTCCTAGATCGGAAGCGGTCATTTTGGAACCAAAGATCTTCATGATGAAGTGTTTATTATTATTATTATTATTTATGAATATTTGCTTGTGTGAACTGTGAACTATTTGTATTTTGTTAACATTTTTAGTTCGCTGAATTTGTCTTATTAATATTGTATTTTAATATTATATTACCATTAAATATATTAAATATATTGATTATTTTGCTTGACTGATGAAATTTATTACGTTGAATATATATATATATATATCTCACTTCCTCGAGACGGCACAAACAGACTTCATTGAGATTTTTGAAAGCAAAACATAGGCTCTCGCACGCCAGTGTTTCCACTTTCAAAACGGGCTCAACCCGTCATTTATGCCCACTCAGTAAGGACCCAACAGGGCCCTCACGGAGTCGTCAGCGGACCAGTTTTACCTGATTCGCTAACTTAATTTATATATATATAACAAGTGACAACCCTTCAATATGAGGTTTTAGCAAAACGCGAAATCAAAAACTGTGAAGTAATTTTTGCCTTTAAAATAAACAACATTTAAAAAGTATCGTTTAAGTGAACTGTGTGAACATCGGTTTGTGCAGGTTACTGAAAAACGTGTACGTGTGTAGTAAAACTGGGCTCGCTCAAAGTTGTAGTTTATTTTACACGTTAGTAAACAAATTTAGTTCTTGTCGAAAACATATACTGTATAACCTTGCTTGTGAGGTAGCTTATTTGCTTAAAAAGGAGTTACCTATTTACCCTTATAAGCAAAAATATATGTGGGGAAATGTCGAAATTGAATGATTGTTGGTCAAAAAACGTGGTTATAAACTATGTTATTTGTTACTTTGATGATTAAATAAAGGATGTCGAACAGGGTAGTAAATTATTTCACCGAATCCAAAAAACAATCCCCTTCTCAAATCTAATTTAATAACATCTATTAAATCAAATTTGACAAGAGCCAGCGCTCAAATATACCTTACAGCTAAAAAACTATCTACACAAATAACTCTCCCGTAAATCTCCGCAAAATCCCCGGCCTACGTCAACGCATGTAATTTTCAAATAACTTTTCAAAAATCTTTTCAAAAATCTCCGCAAGACGCCGCTAACCCGGAGGTGTTACGGCATCGCGGTTCTGGTAGACGGAGTGACGGCGACGCATTCAAAAAATCATTCTGATATAAATGTTTTTAAACCAAGAACATACCAATAAATAGGTTATTAAATATTTTAATTTTTAGTTATTTTTACTACCAAGTCATTATGTTACATATTAGTTTCTATATAACATTCTTCTACAGAAACATATGCTGTTACTATTTCGTCCATACGTTTATTTAAACATATAATTGTAATACAATCATCAGGAAAGTTTGCAGGTATCATTCCATGTTCTTATTCAAGTTGTTAAAACATATTTATATACACGTAAAAAATCATCTCCATCTTCCTTTAACTGACCAATTGCCCCAGCTTATATACGCGTTAGATGCATAATCGTGTGTAATTAGCATTGAAGAAAGACCTGGCTCAGCATACAACACATCACAGCCTCCTCCTGAGTTAGCTCCTCTTTTAACTGTAACTGAATAATGAAATACTTCTACCATCGTAACTGCATAATAGACTGTTGGTTGTCCACCACCACCTATACTAATTGTTCCATAACAAGTAACAAAATCTCCTTCTTTATACCATCCAGTTCCTCTTGAATATAAGTTATATACATACGTTTCTAAATTAGTTACTCTTGTATTTATTGCTGTTACCGAATTACCTATTGTTATGACGTTGTTGTTAATATTGTATATGTCATTCTTGTTCTTCGTATTATCAGTTTACAACGCTGTGATCTTGCCACCAAAAGTCAAGTTTGTTTAATCCTGTTCATTAGCTCTTGTAGTTAAATTAGCTATATTTGTTTTATTAGTTGTGTTATCAGTCTCCAACGCAGTTATTTTCTATTATGTTATTGGATTTTGTTCAGATAAATAATGTACAATCGGCATCATATCTCCAACGTTAACATCTAACAAATCCAATCTTCTTGTAATACCGTCCAAATTAGTTGTTTCAATCTTGTCTAATCTTCCCCAAACATCTGTAAAATTGTCATTTATTTATCTAAAGTTTCCTGTATGAATTCCTATAATAGCATCTTAAGTTGTGTTTAAAGTTTCAATATCTGTACATCTAGTCTTCAAAGCAACTATATCATTTGTTTAAGTAATGTTTAAAGTCTCTATATCAGTACACCTTGTCTACAACGTGTTTATGTCATTTGTTTAAGTAGTATTCAAAGTTTCGATATCAGTACATCTTGTTTTCAAAGCTGTATTATCATTCGTTAAGCTTACGATACTATTCGATTACTAAGTATTCAAATTGTCAATTACTTACAATCTACTAAAAGCTGTATTCATACCGTTATTCAGAGTTGTTGTACTATTTTATAAATTCGTGATATTCGTGTTTTATGTAGTATTTAATATATCAACATTGTCAGCTCTTGTCTTCAAAGTAGTCAATTAACTTCCGTATAAATTGAATCCAGTGTCAACGTACGTTTTATCGCTTTTCAAAGCTAATTTGGAATCAACATCAGTTATACTATAAACAGTAATCGAGTTGGGACCGAGATTAGTAGGCGGGTTGCAATTAATTGAATGAATTCGTTTTACCTTGACCGCAAATACTTTAGTAAAATTTTATTAAAATTATGTATCACACTCCAAAATTTCCGCATCAAAAATGATTATTAATCGTAACTATATCTAGTGATTCATTGATATTGTACACAAACCAGTGATAAATTCCCCATGAAATCGATTATATGAATCATAATGACATCAGTTTCGTTTTGTCTTTAATTTGTAAAGAGTCATCTGGTAAAATAGAGTTTTTAGTAGAGAACTACTAATACTCAATGAAACTTAACCAACCGAAAGCTTGTTTATAGCCTTTCCTAAACGATGGCGGAAACCCATCTGTTGTTCTGTCTGGTTTTAATTTTCTTGTTCAAATTGCCACAAGAAATTTGGTTCAGTTAGATATTAAAAATTGATTTGTGTTTTCCGGCAATTCACAAAAAATTGCAGTACTTTAACAATATAGCAACTGTTGAGATGCTAGAATTCAATTTATATAATTTAATTTGAAGAACGAAGAACTTTTGAAAATAACGAATTTTTCATTTTTCAGAAACAAATGTTAACACCTTTAAATTTAATTATAAGAGCTCAAATGACTTGGTTGAATTATTAAAATAATTGGTTGTAATAGTTTCGAGCGCTGAGAGCTTGGTTCAAGTTAGACAATATTCTGAATTATGTTTCCAATAACTTATATTATGAATAAATAAAATGTTCATAATACCCCTTTTAGACGCTTTGGAGGTTATGAGATTTATAATTATATCAGCTAATATATAATATACAATATTGTGTTATTTATTTTTGAAGTTCCACTCCAACACTAGATTCTCAAAAGTAGACCAAGTTGGCATCCAAGTCGAAATTTTATAAATAGTGCTAACAATAAGCCTTTAAGAAGAAACTAAAATGTCACCCATAATAAAATTCTGAACTATCTAATTATTGATACGAAACTCGACTATTTTCATATACCACATTTTAGGAACTACATGAGTACAGACACAATTTATTATTTTGAAAGGGCTTAATGTAAATCGTCTGTATAGAAATTGTCAACAAATTGTTAATATCGATGATACACTAACTTTTATCCATTGAAAGGAAAGTATCACAACTGAATTGTTTCTGTACACACTTTTCTAAATTGATCCAACTAAGTGCACTTCAAGTTTCAACGATACGAGTTTTAAAGAATTTTATATTATGATTTTTAAAGCTGAAATAGAAAATACTTCTAAAATCAAAGCTGATAAGCTCGAAGCTGAACTAAACTATAAATTATAATTTTGGAACCATCAAAACTTAAAAGCAGCAATAACTACCTCAATCGACTGGTAGTATTAACAGTCGTCCACAATTTTAGCATTATTCAGAAACTTCCTAGTTGAAATAAAGCTACCTGCTCTGATTACAAATTCGTGTTATGTACATAATTAGCATTAAATTAATGGAATAAAACTATGCATATGATTGTGGCCTGGACAAATAAAATTTCTTGCTCGAATAATAACTTGAATATTTAATCTTACATTAACTCCTAACAGATCATTCTAAATAGAATATAGTATTAGTACTATATTTACTCAGTGCGCTGTTCATGATACTTGATTCGTACTTTTCATTAATTTAATTCAAAATTATTATTATTTTGGAAAATGAAAATAAAATAGTATAAAACATAACTATCTCTAGGTATTAAATTGAAAGTTGACTAAGCGTTATTAACATATTTGGAGATGGCTATCTAAGCTTAGTACTTAGTATTAATTCAAGACCAAAATTGAGTTTGGATGCTGCAACAAACATTCTATAGAAATATTATAATGGTAAAATTAGTCAATAGATAATAATAAGTTTTGAAAATATTCATTATATTTTCATATCTACTTAAGTTTTTGTTGTGCTCATAATATGAAGAAATTTAATAACAAGACATAGAATTTAGTTCAGTTGCTCAATGCGACTAAAGAGTTTATCTTAAGGCTTCAATTGAATAAATATATGATATAAAGTTCGTCAAGTTAGAATGAAGCTCAAAACATAAAATAAGCGAAATTATGTTTTTAGATACCCTGAGGTTAACCAGCTCATTGCACTGTTTGTTGAATATGTATGAGAGTTATCATAGTCGTTGAGCTCCAGTTGACGTCTACTTAGAATTTCTTCTGGTAATTAAATCAAAGATTTTGCACTAATTTGTAAATTATGCTAACAATAAGAGAGAATATGCTACTTCCAATATCGCTTTTATTGAAACTATTGTTTTAAATAAATAAAGAATACCGAGTGCCGCTAAGTTAATTCACAATGAAAAATGATTATCTTAGAAATGTTGATAATTTATAATTAAGATTCCATTATCGCATTGATAAAATTAATGTTCACATTAAGTACTATCAGAAACAATTCAGTATCGGTACTTCCAGATGTAATCCGATAAGTTATGTTAAACAATGTAAAATGACAATTTCGGTAATTTTACAAAATTTTTATATAAGCAATATTAAGGAATCTTATTACATAGAATAAAACTAGACCACTCTAACCTCAATAATAATAGAAAGACTAACCAGAATACATTATGCAAAGGTTCAAAATACAAGAAGTATGAAATGAAGTGAAAAACTGAACTTAAAAATTAAAACTACAAAAATGTATATTACTATAAAAGAATTGTGATTATATAATTATTACCGCTCAACTCCACTAAAACACCTAGCATACACATTTAATAAATAGATCTAATTATCGAGATACAAATTTAATATGTAATAATAATATTCAGTGATGTCTACTAATTCTTTATTATTAACATCAAAATCTTTAATTTGCAACAGCTGAAACAATTATTTCAATTATTATTTCGAACATTACTGAGGCAACATACTAACTTTAATAAGTATTATATGTTAGTTTGTATCAAAAAAGTTTAAAAGTTTCTTCAAAAGTTTGTTACCACTTCTTTTTATTATATATATTTATTTCGTATTAGAATACAAGGAGCAAAATATAATATTTGATTTTGTGATTAATATAATTAGTTAAGTGTAGAAAGTAGTAAATTAATGAAACTAATACTTTCAATTCTGCGACTTAGAGTTGTAATAGAAATTCAACTACTAATTGTAATAGAAAGCTTGAACCCTATATAATATGTCCAGTATTTTTAGTTCAAAGTATTCAATAGAATATATAATATAATATGCACGCTTGGCGGTATTAATACACTTAATAATCAATTTAAAAACTTTCATTTTTAACAAATCATGTAACTTTAGCAAATTATACATTCTCTTGATATAGTGCTTTCAAACTATTATATACCTAATAATATTAACTTTATTCAGATTTCAAGCTGATTTCTGTTTAATTAGTATAAACATATAATTCGACTGAAATCAAATTGTAGTAATAATTAAATATATTATCATATTATTCGTTTTACACATTGGTATTAATAATTAATATAGTAATTAAGTTCTATCGAACATTAATATATCGTTTCATATAAAACTAAATTTAAAGCAAAAACTGAATAAGTTAACAATACAAAGAGTGCGAGGGATCTTATGTTGCAATTTATGTACACATCGTTTGAAGAAGATTCTATGATATTATTACAAAAATATCACAACTATCAAAACTTACTAGTTTACGAAAATGTTGATAGTTGAAATAATCGTTGTGATGGAAATATTTTTTAATGTGCTGTTTTTACATTTCAAACGAATTATGAAAATATTTTTGAATTGCCGGAAAATGCCCATGATTATTTAGGTTGCTAATAGTAAACATTTATGAACATACAAAAATTCAATTTTGAATTTTTCATAAGTATCTATTGTAATATCTCGTTCAATGCAATAATGTGAGAGGTATTGTATACTGCGATAGATGAACAAATAATTACAACAAGGGATTGAATATAACATTTATCAGAATTGAATTATGATCAAAAATGAACTAAATGTGAAAAATGAAATGAAAACTGTATTGTGAGAATATTTTACTTTAATATTTCGAGAGGTAGTGAACGCATAATATTTATAAAATTTCACTCCTGAATTCCAAAAAAAGTTATAAAATATTACTGTTACTATAAGTAGTAACCTAGTCAGCCTTGCTAGAACCAAGCTATAAAATACCTCCGTTTAATTAATTATTTGTATCAGTTTATGCAACAAAATACGCATCAACCTCTAATTTGGTGTATGTAGTTTCTTTATCAGCCTTTCCTGTTTAAAGGTCTGTAATCTAGCCTTACATTATTCCGTCGGCTATTCCTTAACTCACTTCAAACTTCTTCAGTTTAGTAGCCACTTATGCTGCATCAACTTTTATGGTTGTCTACTCAGCCTTTACCTCAGCTAAATCGCTTGTCAACATCGCGCTCTCTCCTTCTAGTTTTACAACTTAGCTCTACAAAGTGCTTATCAATCCGCTATTAGCAGTACTCGTAGCAGCAGCAGCTGTTGCACTAGCTTAAGCCGCAGCTATGCCGGCATCCATTGCAATACATTATGTTTGAAGCACTCCAACGCTTACAGATAATCCGATAATTGAGCTCTCAGAAGCAAAACCTGTTATCTCAGAATGAGTTACATAATCGTCATTTATTTTATGTACAGCAGGTCCGATCACATCAAGTCTCTCTTAATGTTCTTTTACTAAGTCAGTTAGTTTTTTGTTTATATCATCTTGCAATACAAAATTCGAATCGTATTCAATAAATTTTGTATCAACCTTGTTCAATATAGTTTGATAATAATTTTACAACTCTGTGTTCATTAATATTTAATTAGTCTCAAACAACTCGAGATTCTATATTCTTGTCAAATGATTTTATAGCTCATTTGCTTGTTGTGTGTATTTGTTAGTAAATTCTTGATTAGCGATGTCTTAGTTATTTTTAAATTCAATCAAATTATTTATTTATTAAGTCTTCATAATCAAATTTATATTTATGTTTTCAATACTATTTTTATAAGCTTGGCTCTATCTAATTAGCTCGTTCATATTTAAATAAATGTCCATCGAATTTATAGTTAACTTTTACGCAACCTCGATCACATTTGATTATAAATTGGTTATATTAAAATCTTATATGGTTTTGACTTCTAGTTAATTTAAATCAAACAGCATATTCGTCTTACCGTTTTGTGTGTTTATGTAGTACGTGTCTTCAACAGCGTAATTATCAAACTCTATTTTGGAGTCATTGAAGTTAATTGTTTATAGACCATTTACTATTTATTAACATTTAAGTGTGTTGCGATTAGGATCACGAATTATTTCTAGTGACATATTATTTTAAATATAAAAAATAATCATTTACTACAAATCGATTGCTACATTTCAAGTTAGCTTACTTTAATTCTTTTGTTATCGATACTAAAACAATTAAAATAAAAATATTTTCCAGATTATCTTGGAATAACTTCTTTGACTTTATTATTAGTTAGTTTATACATTTTGTGCTCAGAGGCTTCATAATAGTATTTATCAAATTTATATTCGTTGTATTCAGTTAATTATGTCAACTACATTATATTGTATACCAAAAAAGTATATCACTTCTTCTAGAAATGTTTTACAAGGCCCGAGCCACCCTCTATTACTTTATTGACCATACCTCCGAAAGGAAGAGCGTTTATTAATTTTTATGCAGGAGCTTTCAACACATTCCACAATTTGCCAAGTCCATACTTAAATTTAGCCCAGCCCGTTTGTTTAGGTTTCTTCATCCCTCCATTTAACATCTCTTTCGAAGGAACGAACGGTTTAAACGGTTATTTAAACTCATCTCGTATTTTGTACAAATTATTTAGTGTTGAAACTGATTCGCGAGCGAACGGTTTATAATCTTCTGGTACTTTTTATTCAATAACCTAGTCGGCAAGTTCGTTTGCTTTATCTTACAACGATTACTGTAAATCAATAGACATTTTAATTAATGTGTAAAAAATAAGTTCTCATTTTACAAATAGCCTCATTAAAATATTTGGTCGCTAATCATTTTTTATATTGAGCTGTCTATCGCCATATTTTGTATACTCCAATGCATTTACATCATAATCAAAATTTAATACACAATCTCTATCTATTTTAGTCCAAACAAATATTGCATTGTTAGTTGTTTCAATCCTTGTTTTATACGCGTGAAGCATTCCTAATTTATTACGATTAATTTTCAAATCATAATTGTAACACGAAATACTTGTGGTAGGAGCAGGTTATTTTCCAACATCACCGTTAGCTTAACATAATGCAACATTTTCAAAAGGTTAATTAAACTTAAATGATTTAATATCACCTGTTAAATAAACAAAAATTTGTTTCTTAGAATGTATAGCCGTCACTCCGCTATCTGACTCATCTCGAAAGGAGCTTGCTTAATAAAACCTCATTTGAAGTATATACTAAATATCAACCAAATTATTATCTTAGTCTGTGATGTAAAAATCTAATGGCATACTATCTTAGAGCTTAATGTGCAAATCCATATTTTTACTTTAATAGCTCAATGTATATGGATGCATGACCTATAAAACGTTTGAGCTAAACTAAGGTTTAAATTAATTAGTTACAGGGTCTTAATAATAACTTTATAAACTACATGCTAATTTATCACATTTGATCTAAAATAAGCTACAGTTTAAAATACTATTATTCAAAGTATCACCTTACTCAAAAGCTCTCCAATCATGCGCGCCTATTCTTTTATTTTTACAACCTAAAATTCTATATAGATTACCTGTGCATATTAAAATATGATCTTCATAACCAGTTTTAAATTCAATTTCAAATGATTTATTATTAGTTTCACTTAATTACATTGTGCAATAATCACTAAATACCGCTTGGTTTTATAAAGTTAAAATAAATTCTTACATAGATGTATATCGATTTCTACTAAACTTTAATGAAGATATTTTTTAAAATTATGCATCGCAAATGTCTATATATCCATCGGCACCAAAAATATCTTCCGTAATACGTACACTAAGCAAGCTGGTGTAATCGCCTTACTTGAAATGTGGAGGTCCATTCAGGGTTAACTTTCCGTTTAAATCAGATAATACAGTTGTGTCGAACATCCCGTTGATCATTTTTGTATTAGATATAAAAAATATAATCAAAAAATAAATCACATAAATTATCTCAATAAAGGATTATCAACAATAATTTTAGGTTTAGCTTATTGTTAAACTTACGGTTGAACTTGTGGTTGAACTTATGGTTAAACTTGTGGTTGAACTTACGGTTGAACTTGCGGTTGAATTTATGGTTAAGCCTGAGCTTGAGCTAATTCTTAAGCTTTTAGTGCATTATATTTTTGAATTTCTTGATAAATCATATCAGTTCGATCAATTGTTTAAGGCTAAATCACATAAGCAAGTTAGTATTACTTCTTTTTATCATCCCATATATAATCTTTGTCGGCTTTTTTGCTAACAGGCTTTTGATCTTTGTTTGATAAATCCTTGTAAGATTGCCAGCCCTTTGCTGTCTTTCTCCAAACTTTACCGGGAATATCGTCAGGTTTTATTTATTAACCGTTTTCATCAATTTAGATAACACGTTTGATAGGCTGTAATGCCCAGCCTTTGCTAGGGTACCATTTGTATTCCTTTCCTTCAACTTCTGATTCAGGTTGTATATCCTTGTTTAATCTCCATCCAACTTCGCGTTGCATCTATAGTATTTGATATACTTCTAAAAAAATCATTCCTCTTCTTGCAAAATGTTCTATTACATTAAATTATATGCATTTATTAGCATGTTACTGTCAACTCCATATTTCATAGCAGTGTCGAATACCTTTTGCTAATCAACATCTTTACTCTTTTCTAGCTCCCTTGCAGCAGCGTCTAATAAATTATACTATGTTGACATTTTAATTTTTGAGTTTTAAATTTAGCTAATTCGTTTTTATAAATTATTAAAATCATCTTGAACAAATTTGTTTCTAGCTTCAACTGTAATTCTCTCTTCTTTTACAAGCTCATCTAATGCGTCTTATCGTAATTTATTCTCGTCGACTTCTTCCATGATTTTTTATCTAATTATAGGATTAGCTTTTTCGAATTGCTTTTCAACTATTTCTTTCGTTTCTTTTAAATGTTTAAAATCTTTGTCAAAGCTATTATTTGCAATACTTTATAAACGTTTTAAAATACCGTGTTCTGTTATAAATAATTTGTTATATGTGTTCCTATTTTCATTAAAGAACTAATTTAATTATTTTTAAATCTCCATTTATTTGTCTAACGAAAGATTGTTGTCTTTAGATTTAGCGTACAATTCTTTTTGTGTTTATCTAGTCTTTTCTATTTAGTTAGAACATTTTTCGTTAAGATTATGTAAATAATTAACTCTTTATTCGTCTTAAGGCGTATCCGGAACACCAGATTCTTTTCGATGTTAACTTAATTATGTTAATTTATCTGTTTCTTCAATATACTTTTACTTTAATATTTAATAATTTTCTTCAAATTCTTTATTAAGTTTTTCGTTAACGTCATAATTGTATTTGAATTCAAACATCTTTCTTTCAAAATCTTATTAACGTTTAATATACGCTTCTCGTTCATCCATTTACAATTTTGATTCATTACGTCTTTACATCTCAACTTCTAATTAAGCTTTTATACGAGATTTTTAAATAGCTAGTGATAAATTGAATCCATATTTTTGTTGTTAATAATCTAAATCAGTGTTTACTTCGGGTTTATCTAACGGAAGCTCTTGAAAATTTTCATCACAAAATGCTATTTATAAACCTTTGAACAATTGTTCTTTTGTTATTGTGCTTACAATATCTCCGCTAACAGAAATACGAGAAAATGGTGCAGCGTCAATTTAACGTTTAAGTATGACATATTTTTTGTGCTTAGCCAATTACATTTACTTAGATATATCCCACTCACTTAACTTTCATTTATACTTGCATGGTCTACGTTTCAAGCGCATGTCTTCGCGGGCAACATACTCAATGTTGGAGAATCGGCCTCATACCCAGTCGTCGATGGAAATATCCATCTAATTCTGTCGCTTCTTGGCCTTCTTCTTTTCGCTTTGACTTTACTTATTTTCCTACTGGGCAGGTAGGGATGCCTGTTTCAGAACATCTTCAATGTTCTAGACTTATTACAGGGCTTTAATTTTCTATAGGAGTATCTCGCATTGGGATCGGTTGATGAGTTTACGTTTGTAGAACGCCTTTAAGATCAATATTAAGTTGGATTGAATCTTACTAATCGGCGACTTTGGGTGGTCTTCAACGTAAATGTCAATAACTTCTACCAAATCGCAGCATACCTACTCCTAATATTCTTTCGGATCAACATCTTCCCAATGGCGTCTTAACTCGCTTGCTTGTGCTTCGACTTCAATAGTTATGTTGCACTCGCTGGCTTAGGTTCCGCTGGATACTGTACTCGATTAACTCGACGCTTCGCTTGTGTGCTTTGATTTTACAAGCGGAATTTGCGACTGGGTTTTCTTGGTTTCTTGGGGTAAAGGCGCTTGTGGGGCTTCCTTTGGTTTCTGAACTGGGGTTTTGGTTTAAGAAACTTGCTTCGGTGCAGTTTGTTTGGGGTTTTGTTGATTCTAAGATTTTCTTGCGACTTCGCTCTTGTTGGTACTTTGGCTCTTTGATTAACCAGAAAGACTAGTGTTGCTGCAGTTGAAATTGTTTACAACAACTTGTTTTTAAATATTGATAGCTCCTTGGTTCGTCTAGGTGTTATCAGTATTATGGGTGACCTAAGGTGGTTGAGTTTATGTGTTCATCTAGGCTTGGATCTCTTGGCTGTGTTGCACATGAGATTTCTACCTAGGTTTCTTCTTAGTATTTACTTAGATATATACGGACAGGTTACGTATAAAGTTTCAACAAAATTAACACAAAATGGATAATTAAACGTTAGCGAACACGTTTATGTTTTAGAATCGAATACACTTTCAAGTTTTTCATTTGGTTTTACACCCATTAATTTTGCAAGCCAATAATTTTTTGGAGTAATTGTCAAATGCACTTTTAAACAACTAAATATATATCGTATTCTACCTGTTTTAATAAAGAACGCGGAGTCATAAATAACTTTAATCGACTCGTACCCTTCTTATTAAATAAATTATTCATGAATTAATGTTCCAATATCTGCTATATATTAAAGTTCAGTTTACCTTATCCCAAATGTATCTAACAGCACTTTTAAATTTATGTTCTTTTAAACAGTCGTTCCATATTCGTTCGTTCCGATATATTCAATATACAAATCAAATTCTGTATCATTTAATAATTTTCCTGGCATAGTAAATTCTATAGTCGGTTAGATATCATATTCATCTTTGTCCATTTAAAGCATATCGTTATAGTATTCTTGGTTAGTGTATAAGAACTCATTATTGTCAAGACCTTGATAATAAATAATCATTTAAGCTAGTCTAAAAAATAAATCACATTCTAAATTCCTTAGCATTTATCTAGCCGTTTTTAAGATCGTATACTAATAAGCTATCGTAAAATGTTATGGCTTCGATGTTTAGTGCTTTAGCGTCTTTATTTTGTGGTCTCAAATTTGCATCTGTGAGGTCTTAAAGAGTTTGCGCTTCGGTTGCTTTGCTACCACTCCGATACTCAACTAAACTATATTTAAATCTAAGACTATTGATAGTACCATTAAAACCATCACCGACAACGTTTGATGAAGTCTCGTCCATGCTGAACTACTCTAAACTAGAATACGTAAAAGCATATCTAGTAATCCAATCGAAAACATTATTAAAACTTGGAGCTAAACCCTTTGAAAACTATTAACCAGCATTTGTTGATCTAATGATTTCATTACGAATAGATTGCAAATCATTTATGTCTTGATGATACAACACAATATCTCCGCCTCGAATTACGTTATGCGTTCCAAAGAAAACAAAGTCTTGAGATTTTGGCAAGAATAATGCACCAATTGCAGCATGGTTTAATGCATTTGAAACTACAGCTGTTCCATCTTTATCTATACGTGCTATTCCTGTTAAATTTAATGTAGCGTTGTTTAATGTGTTTCGATTATTTACATACGCAAGTATTTGAGTAGCGGATAATGAAGTATAACGTTAATGTAAAAATGTTGAATCGGCGTCGTTAAAATCTCTTCTATATAAACCAAGACCAGCGTGTGCGATACTTCCTCTCTTAGAACTTGTTTCATTATCTAACTACATTCCTGTAAAATTAGCTACCATTGGTCTTGTTTCACACATTATTCCGTTTTAAGCTATTGAACCGTCTTTACTAGTATCAACTCCATTTTGTACAACTGTAGACGTTTTACGTACATAAATCAAATCAATTGCTCCGATACCTGTATATTTAACATCAAATACATTACTTGATGCAAAACAATTTGCCATATTGTAATTTTATAAAGTAATCATAACTTTGAGCCCTTGACTTCTGACTGTATTTGAGTAAAAGTTGTTATCATACGCAAAACCATTATTTAGCATCATAAACGGAATAAAGAAATCTTTTCTAAATATCCAAGTGAATGAATTATCTGAATTCTTTTATATATTTGGATTTGATTTATTATTCCAATTAGCATGATTTGAAAATATATCAACTAATTTATCAGATGCTCCACTTGTCTCGTCATAAGGTAAAACATATTCATCAAATATCATCGCATCACCTTCGAACCAAGTTTAATTCAAAGTATCTTGGTAGTCCTTTGGTAAATACATTTGTTAGAATACACTTTTTCTAAATACTTCAGTAGTTTTTAGTTCACCGTTATAGTTAATAATTGACTCGTAAATAGGAAAAGTTGAATTCATAGCAGTTGTACAAATTGCTTTTGGAGGATCAAATATCAATGTTTGAGCTGTAGTAGTATATACAATAGTTGCCTTTTGGAACCAGATCAAATTATTTTACATATAATACCTTCCGATAGAGTTCGCTGTCATAGTTATACCAAATTGCATTGTGTATTTGATTCCGCTATTAGTTGTTGATAGCACTGCATTATTCAAGCATTAAATTTCCCATTCGAGTTAGCTTGTGTTTTTGTCTTTGATTAAATTTTGTTTAAAGTCTATTGTGTTGCTACCAGAACGAGTTGCTGTAATTAATTTCAAAGATGTTCCGTCGTGAGAAGCTGAAACGACTACCTCATTGGATAAAGACTCAACTGTTTTAACATTGGCTGCTACAATTTTAAGATCACTGTTCATTTTAATGTACTCGTAAAAAATAATTTATAATTTTTCATTTCATTAAAAATACTGGAACATACCCAGGAGGTACATCGAGACCAAATAAATAATTGTCTTCAATATGAGTAATAATTGATTTGTCATGCAGTTTTAATTAATTAGGTCGTATTTTATATGTTGTTTTAGAATCTTCTTTTAAAAACGTATTGGCAGTGCTTGCTTTAATTCTGTAAAATACATCGTTAGATAAATTTTCATCAAGCGCATCATAGACACTTACGACATTGTCTTTTGAGTTAACAGCTGCTTAAATGCTATCAAATGTATAATGATTTGTGTTTTCAAGTTCGTAGCTAAAATATTCTTTAGAATGATCTTTCGCAAACTTGAGTTGATAACATTTACGATGATACGCGGGAATGCCCCAAGGATAACCACGTTGTAATTAAAATGTTTAAGCATATTATTTGAAATCAAATGGCTCCGGGATTACTTAATAAAAGCTACCTATTTTGTTAATTATTTTGTAGGTTCCTTTACTCCATTTACCTTCACGCTTCTTTTCTAATTTGTTTTTAAGTAAAAGTACTTTAACTAAATCTCCTATATAAAAATCGTGAACATTATTTAGTTCATCGTTCTAAGCTTATTTTACTAAATTTACGTCATCAACTTGCTCACGAGTTATATTCACAGGCGTTGCATCATAAAGACCGATAACCTTTTCGAAATTGTGATATTTTATTAAATTATCCAAAATAGTTTCGAGTTGGCTTTACGTAATGTGTATTTGACCTTTGTGATGTTAGTCTTCATTTATATCAACTAGTTCTTAAATTGCTCTCTAGATTCTAAATCTCAAATATCTGCAAATGCTGTTAATAGGAGCTAACTATAAATCGTCGAAAAGTACTACTCTGTGGGCAATGTCACGCTCAACTAAATATTCATCAAACACTTATTTGTATTCATTTCCAAAATCAGTTGTCAACGTTATTATGTCAGGTTCTAAGTCAAGTTCGTCTAAATACTTTTGTAAAATTTTTATGTGTTCGAGAGTTTATGCAGGAGTTTTATTTGTTAACAATTTTAGATGAATCATATGACATGCTGGATTATAAAAGATGCTAATAAACTATGTGTTAACTTTTTCTTTCATATATTTACTTTCACGTATGTCAAGTAAGTCAGCTTGCCAGCTATCGTATTAGTTTACAAAAACTAGTTTCTAATGCATTATAATTAAGCACAAAAAATAAATACTAAATCAAAATGCGCTACAAGATTTGAACAGACCGCAGCCGTTCGAGATCGAAAACATTTCCTCAAACACATCTAGAAGCTGCTTTTTGTTACCTTTGAATATTTGTTCTATTAGTTGTAACGTCAAAACTTTTTCGTTAGTTGTCAGAGGAGTTTATTTGAAGAATTGTTGCACTTTTTCAAACACCATTTGTTGTCGGTAGGCCCCTAGCTTTGTTCCTTGGATAGTATATTCAGCGACAGCCATGAGCTACAAAATTAGCAAGTCAATTACTTAATACGCATCTTAATTTAATGAGTTGATGTTTGTGATAACTTGTTCACATTTTTCGTTAAAATCATTTAGTTATTTTTAGGTTGCAACAGTTTGTTTTAAAGTCTCTTGTTTTATGTTATCAATAAAACCAATAGCTTAGGTTGCTACATCAGTTTTTGTGACAGGTTTTTGGACAACATTTTGAACAACATTTTAGGCAACACTTACAATGGAGGGTAGGCTTGCGATAGTTGAATACATTTGAATTAACTAAAAAATTGTATTTAAAATTTTATCATTTGAGCTTTTGATCAAAATTCAAATAGATGGCGGTAATTGGTTGAGACTAGATGTATAAAAAGTTGTATCTAAAATCATCCTTCTTTGACATATCAGTCTCGTTATAGCCTGTAATGTTTTAATACATTTTTATAAAATCATTTACATTGAAGTTAACTGAATCTAGCGATGTAATACAATCGTAAAGTAATTTTAATTTGTCTATAGGAACACCCTTGAACACAAGAAAACTGTTAAATTACATTTTAAAAGAATACTACAAATTACCTGGAGAATGTAAGCTAATACAAGATAGAAACAAACCCTGATGACGACGAATACATAACAAATTATAAAAAGCGTTATTTAAAGTAGATGAGTACAAGCGGCTTCCAGCTAAATCGTCTAATAACAAAATAATTTTGGGCCTTCGTGTCATATACCCGTCGAATTTGCCTCCAGAGATGTCAGATAAAACTTGGACGATATTTTAGTTGTTTTCTTTGAATAAAAGTTCTGGATAATTATCTTTAAATTTATTCAATGCCTCTAATGACTTAATTATTAAATCGTATTGCGGATGTTGTTTAAGTTGTTATTACAAATGTATTAACTAAATTTTATTATATTTTTGGTTGTAAATATCAATTGCAATTGTTCTTAAGAATTTTTAGATATGGAGCGTTTGATAAAAAGCTTCGTTCATTTCTTTGATTGAGTCTACTAAATTCAAAATATTTTAATCTGTACCTTAAATCAATATTTTCTTGTCTTTGTTCGCAAGTGAGTTATCTGTGTTTATTGAAGGCGAGATTAAAATATGATGCGTAATTTTACCGTTATTAATCTCAGGCTTATCTAAATCATACGTAGTTTAATTGGAATATTTGATAACTGCTTCTGCCAACTTTTACATATTCGTAGATTTCCCACATCCGGGCGCACCCAGAAAACCCACTAAGCTGAACGATGTAATAGGCAAGTCGCACCCGTTCAGCGTCTCTATACCATCCGATGTTAAATTGTTCATTTAGATAGAGATAAAAAATAATTTGTTACAAATCATTTGTTATATTAGTTGCGCTAAAGTTTAGTCAAACACACTGATACTTATTTATTTAAAGTGTTTTTGGCCACATAAAATTAAAATTCTTTGTCAGTTATTGTCAAAACGAGCTTTCGAAATTGATTGTTGGCAAAGCTGTAAAGTTGTTTTGTATTCGTGTCTATGAAATAATTTTCGAATTAATGTTTTCCATATGATTTTAACTAAATACAACTATTTGGAAGTTGATCAAAATATTCTGCAGAATGTCCTTTGTAAGATGTTTTGTTTTTACAATTGTCACTAACGGAAACGTAACGAAGATTTTCTAAACAATTGTTTTGTCTGTTTCTGTCAATGTGGTCGACTTAAAATCCTGTTGGCTTCAAGCCAAGGAAAGCATTTGCCACTAGATTATGAACTGTGAAAGAAGACCATCCTAATTCGTTCTTTAAATTAATCATGAAGTATCCTACATTGCTCACAAACAGTTTAACTTCAACTTATTAACTGACACAAATGATTCTTCCCATAGACGTAACAACGTAGTCTGGGAAACCGATTATGAAACGACCTTGTTCAACAACGTTTTTAACCTAGTCTTTGTTAGCTTCTATGAAATCTGATTCATCAAAGCTTTCAGTATATTCTTCTGAATAAATTTCTAAGTCTTCTAAACTTTCAAGCTGGCTAATATCAGATTCGATTGGGGAAACGTTGAGTTTTGTTTACATTTATATACCTTATAGCTAAAAAAGTCAACTAAAAAATAATTTGTTAAGTGATCATTCGAAGTCAAAACCTTCGAAGTCTACAACACTGACTTAACGTTAATGGAACTTTGGAACATGCTCTTTGACAAGAGACTTTAGCTTGAGAGTTTCCACAAGCTCTTCCTTAACTAGCATTGGACAAGATATGTTGTAGTATTCAATAGTTTCTCCATTCTCGGTAATAGTTGATTACAACTTGTTTTCGATAACAAAGTACTAGAATTATCCTTTTTCTTTCTTTGGGGCAATCTTGTTCGCAAATGTTTATCCATCACACTTTATTTAATGAACTGGCTTATTCTCTTTGAAATAAATTATTCTCAATACAGAAATGTTATATCCGAATTATGTTTTGAATGCAACGTTAGCATCTACGTATACAATCACGTTATCGAAATCTTTGTCACACATAGACATTACTTTAACTCTGTTCAAAAATTTGTCATCTTGAACTTTCTATTGAACTTTCGGTTGTGCTTTTATTAAGTTGTTAATTGAGAACTTCTGTGCATAATTTGACATGGCTTTTATAACTTACTATTAAAAAAATATATTCTATCGAATCATTTCTTGCTATTTCTCAAGAAGTCTTCGAGAATTTGTTAAATGTAACGTTTCTCAAATTGTTTTTCAAATTTGTTTAGCGGGAACTTTATCTCTCTATAGAAGTTGTCCATTGTTTTAACTTCTAAGCCCTTGAATTAGAATACCGGCTTGTTAGCGCACAAATCAAACGTTGTTGTGTTATGATGATTGAAAAGATTTTCGTATAGCTTTATGTAATCGCCTTCGTATTTTTCATTGCATTCTTTGTCAATAGCTCCAATTGAGGCGCCTTTCATTCGAATGTGATAGTCAATTAATAATTCGTTTGGATTTTCTTTTGATTATACTACTAATCTAGCGCAGTAAACTTTCTTAGCAACGTATACAGCTTGGTCTGCATAAAGCACTTTGCCTAAGTCGCTTTCATAGTCCGTATGGAACTATTTAATCATCATTACTTGCTTTAAAGGGAGTTTTTTATGATGGAATACCTATAAGTGAGTTGACCTACGCCTTATAAGGAAATAGCACCTTATAAGCAATGTAATTTAGTAAATTAGAGTTTAGTGCACCAATGTATTTAACGAATTATAATAGGCTATTATTTGCGATGCGTTATAATTTAACGCACTAGAAACACGAATATAAAATATAACACGCAATGATTAACAAAATCGGAGATAATAGCGTCATGTCCATATAGAACTTGATTTCGTCTGCCTTCATTAACAGTTTGGAATGGGAGTGAAAACGATGTAATTGTGCACAAGTAACACAATACATGTAGAAAAAGAAAGAGTAGCCAACATCGGGATTCGAACCCGAGCCCTCAACATTACTAGTGTTGCGCTCTAACCAACTGAGCTATGCCGGCACACCGGAATTTTAGTGCACTGCTAACTATTTTTGTATTGTAATTCATTTTCCACATCATTTAAATGACATTGCCCGATAATACTTTAAAATAGATGTATTCAGCTGAAGAATTTCTGTAAAAAATATTGTTTTATGATTTTGAACAATGCAAATAGTTACTTAAAACCGCTACTACATTAACAAAATTTCACGCTTCATAGTATTATTGTCATTATGCTTAAACTTACAAGAGTAAGAGTATTTCAAAGAAACATACAACAACGAAAAATAATTGCACACGACGTGGGTCGGTAGTGGTTATTCGTGGAAGTACCATATACAGTCGAAAGCTTCAATACTAACGCTTTACTTATGTAACAATGTAAGATTCTAATTTGTAAGCACTCGATAAAAATAGAGAAGAACTGGATAAAAATCATACGTATTGGCAAATCAATTTCCGTGGTTAACATGATGGTGGCGATTTCCCTTGCTGCGAGTAACAATCTAAACATCTCCAGTTTTGTGAAAAAGATTTAGAGCTAATTCAATAGAATTTGAATGAAAATTAAGGAATGGACAAAATCAGACTTTTGTTGAAATAAAATTAAGTCTCTTGTTCATATGAATAATTGTATAGACGTGCACATCAAGTAAAACAACAAGGCTTTAAAAATAATTAATTGTTAGTTACTTTCGCTGATAGAATATTGGCACCATAATACGATTAGATAAAATGGTGAAAAAGAAATAATAGATGAATAGAGTAAGTGGTGGTATGTGTGATTAATATTATTTTTATAAGTTGCTAATCACTGCATTGTTTCCTCGGTTTGAAAATCAAATTTGGCTTTATGAAATACATCATTCATTTAACTTTTTGTGACATAACAACTTGGTGAAATAATATAAACCAGAGCTTTCTTAACTATCTTAGTAATTCAAATAGTTGCTTATACTTAGATTTCGTTTACAAAATGTCCCGCAACTGTATCAATTTGCATGCATTACACGATTGGTTCACACAGTTGAAATCCATCATGATGTGTTATTTATAATAATTTTCGTAGTACCAATTTTTATTATGGGCTCTTTATACCCACACTTTGTGTAATATTTTCTGAACACTGTCACATCTAATTCACCACACATCTAATTCAAAACATAAAAAATGTAGATGATAGACCATTTAGTAATTTAGTATTACTAGCACTTGCAATGATATCGGCTTTCTGGTTGTCAAGACAGTTAATTAAACGGTTAATTTAATATATTAATCAATTAATTAATATTTTACAAAGATTTAACTTGCAATTTAATGAACATTACAGTCAATGGATAGTCAGCGTACAACAAAAATGTAATAAATCGGCAATAACATCTAAATACCGAATTTAATTGCCGACAACATATCCATACAATAAATATATTCTCAAAAGTGAAGTTTTAACGTTGTTCGTAGGTAAATATCGATATATCGATTAATGTTTGAAAAAATATTGCATTGCAGAAGTATTTTGTATGAATGATACTGCAGGTTTTGCCTTTATATGGTGTTATAAAATGTCTTATATGCACAATAGTACCAATTACAAAAACTTAGCGATACACACAAACTGGAGAATCAAATATCAGATTTAAATACTGTGTACTAAATTATTTTGAATACAAAATATTATATGTATCGATGTATCATTTTAAATAGAGTTATTTAGATATTTGTGGCATTGTACTAAATACAGTTGTTCACACTACTTCTAACACAAAATCTAAATATTTCTGAATAATAAATAATGTTGTGTATGATCAAACTGATTATGTGAGTCGCAGTTTGTTCTAAATTATATTAATAATACAAATATTGTATTAAAGTGACGGGCAAAGTAAATGTTAAACCCACATTTTCCCGTTTAAACGTGATTTTCCCAAATAGAATCCGTTTTCGTATTCTTAGCTTTAATTAATAGGTCGCCTCTGACACAATAAAAGGAACCACCAAACATTGTTAACAAAAGTTTGCCGTTTTGTAAACTTAACAAAAATGCTCAAGATTGATAGATTTGCTTGAGATTAATATCCCACTCACTTAACTTTCATTTATACTTGCATGGTCTACGTTTCAAGCGCATGTCTTCGCGAGCAACATACTCAATGTTGGAGAATCAGCCTCATACCCAGTCGTCGATGGAAATATCCATCTAATTCTGTCGCTTCTTGGCCTTCTTCTTTTCGCTTTGACTTTACTTATTTTCCTACTGGGCAGGTAGGGATGCCTGTTTCAGAACATCTTCAATGTTCTAGACTTATTACAGGGCTTTAATTTTCTATAGGAGTATCTCGCATTGGGGTCGGTTGATGAGTTTACGTTTATAAAACGCCTTTAAGATCAATATTAAGTTGGATTGAATCTTACTAATCGGCGACTTTGGGTGGTCTTCAACGTAAATGTCAATGACTTCTACCAAATCGCAGCATACCTACTCCTAATATATCCCACTCACTTAACTTTCATTTATACTTGCATGGTCTACGTTTCAAGCGCATGTCTTCGCGGGCAACATACTCAATGTTGGAGAATCGGCCTCATACCCAGTCATAATATTCTTTCGGATCAACATCTTCCCAATGGCGTCTTAACTCGCTTGCTTGTGCTTCGACTTCAATAGTTATGTTGCACTCGCTGGCTTAGGTTCCGCTGGATACTGTACTCGATTAACTCGACGCTTCGCTTGTGTGTTTTGGTTTTACAAGTGGAATTTGCGACTGAGTTTTCTTGGTTTCTTGGGGTAAAGGCGCTTGTGGGGCTTCCTTTGGTTTCTGAACTGGGGTTTTGGTTTAAGAAACTTGCTTCGGTGCAGTTTGTTTGGGGTTTTGTTGATTCTAAGATTTTCTTGCGACTTGGCTCTTGTTGGTACTTTGGCTCTTTGATTAACCAGAAAGACTAGTGTTGCTGCAATTGAAATTGTTTACAACAACTTGTTTTTATTGATAGCTCCTTGGTTCGTCTAGGTGTTATCAGTATTATGGGTGACCTAAGGTGGTTGAGTTTATGTGTTCATCTAGGCTTGGATCTCTTGGCTGTGTTGCACTTGAGATTTCTACCTAGGTTTCTTCTTAGGTCTTATGCTAGAATTCTGAGTTCCAGCATTTGAGTTTGTTGTCTCATTGACTGGAATACTACTAAATTCCTCTGTTTGATCAATTTCCTATATGTTTAGTTCTGTTGGTTGATCGTGTGCTTTTCTAGTCTTTTTCCTGAAAACATAGTCTGTTTGTTCTCTGTAGTTGGACATTAGGATTCCAACTTACTGGTATAACCATGAATCTTCGATACCTACTTGTCGAAGT
The DNA here is from genome assembly GCA_963988835.1 of Hexamita inflata. Taxonomy (NCBI): domain Eukaryota; phylum Fornicata; order Diplomonadida; family Hexamitidae; genus Hexamita; species Hexamita inflata. The sequence goes on along the minus strand of CAXDID010000623.1, from coordinate 50,472 downwards.
GCGGCTAATGATTCTGGATGGACTGTCGTATCTTTTCCGATACTAATTGGAGTGCAAGTAATAGGCTAGCCATTGACAGTTTCCGTTTGATAATGCTTTTGTTAGCGAAGTAGTCTCTCGGTGTCCCAGAGATATGCCTATGTCAAAGAACTGTTGTTTGCCATCTTTTATGAAAGATATGTCGGCTTTGTGTTTTTGGTCAGTTCTGTTGTTATTGTTCTTGCTAACTTCTTTGACTTCTCTAACTTTGTTGGCGTCGATCATTTTATAGGCCAGCTATCTAACAAAGTAATCATGTGTTAAGATGTGATTTCTTTGAAGCTTTTTACAATTAAGCTCGTGGTAGATGTCATTCTTGCAGTTGCAAAGATCACATTTTGTATCTAAGCTTACGTATTTTTGCTTTTTGTTGAATCTCATGTCAACTAAATATTAGAACCCTTTGTTTGCTTGAGATTAATCGTTTTTGATGCTTGATATTTCCGAGATAATTCATCCTTAACTCGTATACGAACATCATATAGAGCCAATAATCCCAAAATTTTCATTGAGATAAAAATTCGTTCAAATCTTCAATAAATGTAAAAACGGGAGCTTGCTTAAAAACTTCAAACATACTTATAATGATAAAAAACGCTTACCTGGTCAATTCAACAATTTAGCTTACAAATTTATTTCTGAGAAGTAGAAAACAGCATGTAGAAAACCAGTTGTATTAATCATCTTTGTGAGCCGTAAAAACGAAATTCTATCTGAGAATAACTGTTTTAAGAAGCATGTGATCTTGGACGCTTTAATGTTCAAATATATCCACTACCGTTAAAAACAGTGATAATTTTGAGTACAAAATTGATATATATTTCTGACGCCAAACAACTCGCTATTTTCACTTTATGGGTATTGTATGATAATAAACACATTAAGATTATATTTCCTTTACTATAATTATCAAGTTGATGTTCACGTTTACAATTTAAAGATTCCATTAGGAAGTGGAAGGTGTAGATAAAAGATTATATTAAATTTTTGCAATATTAATACTCTATGTACCAGAATGCCATGAATTAAATATAAACCACCTCACTCCCTTCCTTGACAGTTTAACATTTACTTTGCCCGTCACTTTAGCAACAACTGCTTTAAAAACAAAAATAGATTTCGTTTACAAAATGTCCCGCAACTGTATCAATTTGCCTCAAGGTAAATATTGCAGTCTACTAATATTTGAAGTTATTGTAACATCTGTTTAGTTATTTAGGTAGAGCTACAGAAAATATAGGAAGAGATTCTTTTAAAATGGAGTTATATAAATAGTATTCTATGAGTATGCTATCAATTATTAGACTTTAATTATCGACAATGATATGTTCTATGATTCTATATAAATAACTTAACAAAATTGATAGTGTGTGTAGCAATGGCATATTTGTGGATAATAATTAATACTCTTTTTGCAAAAAATCAAAATCAATAAATAAAGTAAATATAAATAATAATCTTATAATTTCTTAGTATTCTAGTAGTATTTTTATATATAATGAAATTGTTTCATAATCTAGTCTTGAATTAGAAATTAATTAAGTTTAAAAATTTGCTATTTTTGGTATAAATAGTATTAATTAAAATATTATAAACTCTAAAATAAATATAAGCATAAATTTTTAAATAGTATATGGATCCTTGATTTGTTACCAATGTAATAGTTTAATATCAGGTTCATCTTTATCTTTTGTAGCAAAAGGATAGTCTATTTCTAGTATTATGCAAATATCAAATAATAATTTAACATTGGTAAATATTCAACTATAGTTTAGATTTACAAGCTAATAGAGTAGTGGACTAATTATTTAAGTAAAGGAAACATTTACTATGATACTGTAAGATCTAGATATTATAGGATATAATTTTTACGAAAATAGTTAAAGCAGCAATATAATAAATTAGATTGAATTCAACATATTACAAACAGTTAACATACAAAACATGAAAATATGTACTAATATTCTATATTTAATCAACAGTGGTATCGTTTCTTAAGTAATTTTAACCACAACTCCCATATACACCTGTGACGAAATATGCGGACAATTAATTCCTGTGTACGGTCTATGCAAAATAGATTTAAATTATGGTTATTTAAATAATAATATTAATAATACAAAATATTGTGTAAAACCTTTTATTTTTAACGACTATGAGTGCGTTTGTTCACCTGGATATTTATTGAACGGAACTATTTGTATAAATATTTTATCAACACTAACTAACATAAATTAATATATACTTGATAATATATCAATGCTTGATCATAACTTAAATAACAATATTTCAAACATTTCAAATAAACTTGAAGCTACAAAAGACTATTTATATAATTACTTTACAAGTGAAATCAACAACTTCAGGTAAGTTGTTAATACTTCGCTTGACGATATTTACAATCAACATAATCAATTCAAACTTATTGTCACATCTAATATCTCTTCTTTATAAATATAAACAAAGAATCTACAATCAAATATTACAGCACATAAAGTTATAAGTGATTAGCTAAGAGTTGATTTGTAATCAGTTAACTCTACATTAAACTCTTAAATATAATCTGTGATCACTAGTTTATAGACTGTAAATAACTCATTACAATCATAAATTAACTCAAATTTAGCATCACTATCATCAATAACTTCATAGTTCACTTCATTCAGATCCGATGCAATTAGTAACCATTCATTATAAAATACTTAAATACAAAATCTTGTAACCACAACAAATACATAGAAAACTGTATCTGATTAACTCAGAGCTGATTTAACATCATCAACAAACTCATTACAAACTTAAATTAATTCGCTAAACTCAAATTTATAAGGAACCAATAATCAAGTATCAACAATTTCATCAAGTTTATCATCGGCATAAAATAATATAAACTCATTACAAACATAAATAAACAGTATTAATTCGGTGAACACTGTTCAAAACTCAGATATAGCGACTCTTAAAACGTAAATAGCTGATTCAGGTGGTTCAGGTGCTCTCATGTGTAGTTTGGTATTTAGTTAATATGGTTATTGTTTAAATGTTAAAAAATGTTGTGTGTTAGCAAAAGATGAAATAAATACAAGTATTTATAAATGCAAATATTATGATTCTGGTTATAATTATAATGGTATGGATTTTGGGGATTCAGAAATCTCCATTGCAGATTGTGGTCCTTTTACATAAATATGACCGACAAATATGATTTTAAGTGATTTTTTAGAAAATTTCACATCAAAGCAATTATAGTTAATCATACATGTAGCAATTTTCAACATCACTACCCATTTGAATCAGCAAATATATCAAGAAATAAACTGCTCATTTTCTGAAACTTTAAAGCCATTCCGTTTATTTTCCCGTTTATTCTCCGCTGCGTTTTCTCGAAGTAATTCCGCTCCATTAAATATTTATTTTGAACGTTTGTGAATAAACAATCATTAATCACATTTTTTGCGTTTTAAAAGTTTAAATTAAATTTTTATTTGTTAATATGTGAGTTTTAATATTAAACTATTCTGTTAATGTAATTATCGCCGAATAGTTAAACAAGTAGTTCGGGTTTCAATTCCATTCCATTCTGACTGAGTGTAATTATGTCTTACAGCAGGTAGTCATTCATGTATTAAAGAGTATTCTTTAATTAATTTGGAACGGGGATAAATTGTTCGTCGAGCATATCAAGAATAATCAATTCTGATTTTAAATTGCCATTTTAATCAACTATCCAACAAAAGAGGACCAGAACTGAATTTAAATGAGAAATTAATTCAATGTCTTGTGCTTCAAATATCTGCTTGTAATGTAAATTGAGTTTATAATAGCTCACGGTACTTATTTTATTAGCGCAAATGCAGTACAAGTTATCACAAAATTGATAGTAATATTTTTGCGAGTGCTCATTGCTGACTGTCTTTAATTTATTATCCTTGGTTAGTTTAAACAGGGAATCTGCACAGTTATGCATGTATAACGTGTTATTTATCGTAAATAATGTTCCAGCTTGTTAATACTTTGAATATTTAATTTTAGTTTGATAATACTTGGGTATTTGACACACCTAATCCACTACATTATCACTAAACACATATAAAAAGTCGAGAAAAGTGAAATAAAGCTTACCATCATACTCTAATAAAGTATTCTAGTAATTTCTACTAATTTGTATACATTTTTACACCATAAGTGGCTTATAATACTTTAAAAATTGAATGTTAGTAATATATTTAACACCAGAAGTAATTTAAAAGTTGAATTTCAAAGGTATTGAATTCCAAATTCTTAAATTATTATCAATAATCAATATGTTTTTGTTTGTAATCGTAAGGAACATATTTAACTTAGATAATTTGTATATAAACATTATTTCTTATATAGTAGTATATTTTGCACACTGTTTAGATTATTTATTAACATTGCGCAATGATCTTGTTTTATTTAGTTTATACTATTCATTAAACATTTTTATTTTAATTACCTTTTCAATTGGAGCAACAAATACAAAAATAAATGCCATATATAGTAATATAATGGGTGATATACATATTAATACAATGTACTCCATTATATATCGTTTTCGAGATTTCATTAGAAGTGAAAATAATAAATAAATATTAAATTCTCACTTTAATACGTAACACTTAATTCTAGAGATGATCAAGAGGCCGGTGCTACTGAGCCAGGAACTATCGCGGTATCTAGTAACCGAAGCGCTGTAAAACATTGAAAAGCTTAAACAGGACAGTGAACTGCAAATACAACTAGACTGGCAATTGGGGCAACAAATATACGTTCTCACGATTTTTGAATAAACATTGAAAAATTATGATTAATAGTGGGAATAGAGTGAATTTAGTGAGGTTATACTATTTTATATTAATTTTTAATATGTTAATCACTCCAGAATCATTATTTTAGTTAGTAAGTTGTTAATAATAACTGCTTAGTAGAAATAATAGTTCTGTTCTTGACAAAAATTTCATGCCAAGACAGGTTTAAATGGGGGAAGCGGCAAGGGCAATCGCATATCTTACACCATATCCGTATCCAACTGAAGCCAGAAATATAATATATTAAAGATAAGATTAAGGTCCAGAAATTCGAACCGATTTGCAATACAAACAATACTCAAGAGCTGTTGAAGTCGTGTATATGTACTACAATCACTAATTATTAAAATAATTTTGACTTTTATTTATTAATGATTTCATTAATCGATTTCCTCGCTTTATTTGAATATATTCACTGCACTTGATAAATGGTGAGCTAGAGTTTAAACGTTGTTGTTCAAAGTTTCACACTAATTTAGTATACGGTATTATAACGACTAAAACCTGTCGTTGATTCTACTGAATTATTGTTAACTCACCATATTAACAGTTGTGATAATATTTTTAATCTGATACTATCCCGTTTTCGACTAATAGTCACAGTTGTATTGCTGGACTCTAGAAGAGTATTTAGGTCCAAAAACCTCGGTTATTATTTCTTCGCTCAGTTGTAATCCAACATTATCCAGCACCAAATTATCAACAACCTAAGCATTATTATTATAAAAGCTAGCCATATCCGGAATCCTCGTTACAACTCCGTCCAGCATGTTCAGCGCAAGATATTCAACCCTGAATTAATTGTTCAGGTGACAAGCAAGAATTAGTATTCCGCAGTGGTTCACCAATATTCTTGGCTCTGAAAACTCAGATAATACTTTCAATTTCAGGTTATTTTAAACAACATAAAGATGGTTGAAGTCAATGCAGTATACTTTATCACAAAACTAGTAGTAGCTCTTGAACACGTGATCTCTGTTTACGCACTTGAATTTATTTCCTCTCAGTTCGTACAGCTATTTAGAGTGATTGTGCACATAAAGTTTATTATTAATCGTGAACATGGTCCCCGACGGGAAATCCATTATATCCAAGTGCTTTCTAGGTTCTCCAGCGTGTTTCGGTATTTGTGACTTCCTACACCTGAAGAAATATTAGTAGCGTGGAATTTGAGCAATATGAGAAACTGTTAACCCATCATAACAAAACACGAAATCAAAAACTGTGAAGTAATTTTTGCCTTTAAAATAAACAACGTTCGTTTAAAAAGTGTCGTTTAAGTGAACTGTGCTCGTGTGAACAATCGGTTTGTACAGGCTGCTGAAAAACGTGTATGAGTAAAACTGGTCTGAAAGCCACAGCTCAAAGTTGTAGTTTAATTTACACACCTTTAAACACTTTTGATCTTTATTGAAAACATATAAATGAGAGTTTAGCACACCAACGTAAATGTGAAGGTAACTAATTGGCTTGAAGACGTACATTAACTTTTCAACTTGTATAATGCTATACTCGGTGAAGTCGGGTTCATTATTTTTAACGTGCATGCAGACAGAATTAGCCTAATTGCGCTACTTCTGCTTCTAAATTCGATGAGTTATGACTTACCGCACTGGGAACACGAATATGAAGTATAGAATGCTTATGATTAACAAAATCGGTGACAACAGAATCATGACCAGATAGAACTTGATTTCGTCTGCCTTCATAAACAGTTTGGAATGGGAGTGAAAACGATGTAATTGTACACAAGTAACATAGTAAGCGAGTAAAAAGAAAGAGTAGCCAACATCGGGATTCGAACCCGAGCCCTCAACATTACTAGTGTTGCGCTCTAACCAACTGAGCTATGCCGGCACACCGGAATTTTAGTGCACTGCTAACTATTTTTACATTGTTATTCATTTTCCACATCATTTAAATGACATTGCCCGATAATACTTTAAAATAGATGTATTCAGCTGAAGAATTTCTGTAAAAAATATTGTTTTATGATTTTGAACAATGCAAATAGTTACTTAAAACCGCTACTACCTTAACAAAATTTCACGCTTCATAGTATTATTGTCATTATGCTTAAACTAACAAGAGTAAGAATATGTCAAAGAAAAATACCACAACGAAAAATAATTGCACACGACGTGGGTCGGTAGTGGTTATTCGTGGAAGTACCATATACAGTCGAAAGCTTCAATACTAACGCTTTACTTATGTAACAATGTAAGATTCTAATTTGTACGCACTCGATAAAAATAGATAAGAACTGGACAAAAATCACACTTATTGGCAAATCAATTTCCGTGGTTAACATGATGGTGGCGATTTCCCTTGCTGCGAGTAACAATCTAAACATCTCCAGTTTTGTGAAAAAGATTTAGAGCTAATTCAATAGAATTTGAATGAAAATTAAGGAATGGACAAAATCAGACTTTTGTTGAAATAAAATTAAGTCTCTTGTTCATATGAATAATTGTATAGACGTGCACATCAAGTAAAACAACAAGGCTTTAAAAATAATTAATTGTTAGTTACTTTCGCTGAAACTATATTGGCACCATAATACGAAAAGATAAAATGGTGAAAAATAAATAATAGATGAATAGTGTAAATAGTGATAAGTAAATAATACTATTTTAAAGTTGCTAATCACTGCATTGTTTCCTCGGTTTGAAAATCAAATCTGGCCTTGTGGAATACATCATTCATTTAACTTTGGCTAACAAATCTGATTAATTCTGATACCTGTTAGTCGAATTCTGAATTTCTTCTGGATTATGTATATGAAAGTTTTTATTTAGTTCGTTTTGGTCTCAGCATTTGGTGTGTGAAAAACAATTTCATTCTTAATGATATAATGTATTAATTTGTAATGTCTGCTGTGTATCATTTTAAAAATGTTAGTATAAAAATGAAAATTTTACTAAATCTTACTCTATGTATTTTTTGATATTGTTGTACTGTTGAAAGCTGGTGTTATTTAACTTGTGTTATCGGGATTTGGTTCAAATTATTAAAGAAGTATTCATTTAGTAGAAACGTTATATAAGCTCAAAAATTAAAAGATTACTTTTCACTTCAAAAAATTCAAAAAATATTGTTATATTGATAAAATTACTTTCACAAACCAGCTTTACAAATTAAGATGTTCATAATTAAATTAATTACTATTAACTTCACTTCTATGAATTCTAAAACTATTAAGTATTTAAAAAATGTTTGTTTATGTTTGATTTCCAATTATTATTTTAACAACATTCAACAATATTAATATTAAATATATTACAAATTTTAAACAAATAAACATTTCATTCTTCCAATTATTATTAGTTCATTCTTTAGATTTAATTTTCAAAATCATTAAAAACGAATAAATAATGTGAGTTCAGTAGAATCTCGTTTCCGCGATGTGAACGGCCAGTTCTCTGATTTGCTCCGTTTCGTTCATATTCGCGATTTCCTCCTAAAACCGCCGCTCCAACTGAATCTGGTCCTCAATTCGATTTAGTTCTGGTGAATCCGCCTCAAGTTTCTCAAATAGCAATTGGATATACAGTTCGGAGGAACGGGTGTAGTGGCTAACTAAATCAGATATGTGGAGCGGGAACTGGAAGAAAAGAATCTTCAGTTCCTTTCTCTTTTGAATTATAAATACTCTAAAATGATTGAATTACTAAGAATTGCCGAACAAGATATAATTTGAGATTGAAAGGCGCTCGAACTCGATGGCCTTGTCGAAAACGGGACCCAGCTGCCAGTCGTACTGAATCTGCTCTTGTCTGAGTGATTTTAACTTCTAAATGTTCTACAGTGAATAATTTACTTACTATTTAATACTTTATTAAAGGTTTAAAGGCTCGTAAATATCCCTGCTAACCTCTACTAAGCAATCGGTGTAATCTACTTCTAAGTACTCGTACTACTGCATTATTTGACTTATGTACTCACTGTGCTTGAATTGTTAGTATATTATTTCGCTTTCAACTTATTTGAGCTGGTTAACTGAAAATATCTTTAAATTTGCTTTACGCACTTTGATTTAATGCTCGAACTCCAGTTAATCGTCATTTTCGGTCTCTAAATCGTCATAATGAATCGGTAAATCAGGCACTTTGTCATTCGGATCAACTTATGCTTCGTTATCCAATTCGCTATTCAGCTGAGTTCGTGAATCGCTTGCAGATTTTAGAAGTTTGCGTGATAATTACTTGTAGTAATAAATATTGTTACTAATAATAAAAGATTTTGAAATGAATTTAGGTTTAACTAGTTTATTTTGGCTTAGTTATGATAAGCATTCTAATGACTTTTTATTATTCAATTTAATTAATTTATTTGAACTACTCACGTATTTATATGGTTACTTAATACTAATTTTACGAATTTTAGGAAGTTGCATTACTTAGCACATCATTTGAAACTTGTAATTGGAGTGAATAACAACATCATGTGAAAATTAGTTATACTATATTAGTTATCTTAATATTTGTAAATATTAAAAGGTATTTACGTTGATTTATTAAAAATAGAAAAATTATTATTTTTATGTTAGCCTTTATGTTCAATATTATAATATTTTTTTGTTAGTATAATTTATTATCCAACCATATACTAGATATACATATATTGTCAGTAACTAAGTTTGGATTTGTGGATTGTCATGATTTATGAGATGAAGATGGAATGATTGAATTGAGCCCTAGTACTGATGATAAGGTTACAGTTAAGTGACATGAAAATTTTGGTAAAATAGTCGAGATAATATAATGCAAAAATAATTGTACGAGTAAAGACCAATATCTGCGACATAAATTTGATTTTTTAATTTTTGTACAGCTTCAAAATATTTCAATTTTAATTACTTATTTATATATTCTTACTTTGCACATGATGAATTTCATTCTCTTATATTTTTAAAGCTGTTAGGCTATACAGTGCTATGTCTACAAAGTTTCAGTTTCACCACATGTCTACTAATATGACGACTTCTAAAAGAACTAAAATAGGTACTTTTAATTGTAATTTTATAACGCTACCAAGTGATACCATTCTTGAAGGAACGTGAGTTTTTAATCACAAGTACACTTAAATATAATATATTATATATTTCACATTTAATAAATTATGCAATAATTCTAAAATAAAAATCTTCACTATAACGGTGTGATAATTTTAATATTAATAATTTTTTAAGACATTAAATTTTAAATAGTGTCTATTAACCTTGCTAGTTAATATTAACCAGCTTTAAAATTTTCAATACTGATTCGGTCGGGAATTTCCTATTTAGATACAATTTCATTTATTGCATCACACAATATAATACCAGGGTGTGTTCAACATTTTTCGTACACTCTTTAGGTAATACTAATATTATAATTATATTGCAATATGGATCTACACCTCGAGTTCATTTTCCTCAATTTACAGATTATTTACTTTTTCGAGTTTTAACCACTTATTAAATTTTGTAATAACAAATTAATTCTAGTTAGTCTAGAGCTAAACAACAACAAAAAATACATTTGATTCTTATTGCTAATTTGAAGCACGAAAATAATGAAATTTATAAGTGATAAATGGATGTAACTTAACAAATTTAAAAGATATCAAAATATTTAATTAAATAATAGTAATATCTTAGACTACATAAGCACTAAAATAATTATTAAATTCCAATTTATAAAATTTCTCTTCAAGATCATAAATTATTGATGATGTTGATTGGAGCTAACGTAACTACGAAGTTAAATATAATTTTATAGTTGTCAAGTATAGCCATAACGCTATTGCGCCAATTAAATAAATATTTAATATCGTCCACATCAAAATGATAATTTTACTTGTATTTTTGAAATTTTAATCAACCAACCTATTTTTGTGAGTCCAATAGTTGAGGAATCAAGTTAATATATTGCATTACAACAATAATATTTGAGAAATCCAAGTTTTATTAATTACTGTAAATAGTTGTTACTATTATCTATAATATTTTGTTTGAAAATTATAAATTAAATGATTTTGTCAAGTCAATGATATATAGATACGACAGTATCCACAAGCTGTATTATTAGATTAAAATATAACTAATTTAATGTTTAATGTCATAAAATTGTAAATGATAAAATATTTGAATTAGCATGAATCCTCGTTATATGGAATATTAGTTTCAATTCTATCCATATTTCATTTTTACTTAAATTCAAATATTAAATTAAATTTCTAATCAATATTATATTTTCCTTGCGAATATCCGAAGTAATAGTCTAAATTTTAAGTATATTTAATTTTTGATTTATCATGTCTGTTTATTGGATTAACGAAAACAGAGGTTACATCAACTCCCATTACACTTTTAATATCGAAACTATTCGTACTAATATATAACTTCACATGTTCCTTATTAATAAAATCAAAAATAATTAGAAATTAAATAATCTAGCGTGATTTTCATGTCAGATAATATTCAAATAAGCGAACGCGCAACAATTATTATTTTGGATCACTTTTGAGATTCTGAAAACCAAATTGACAATCTCTATTTGGGGATTAATAATATTTGTGGACTTCTACAATTTTAAGAGTGTCCGATATATGTTATTTACTGTATTTTGTTCAAATATCTTTTTAATTTAATTTACTTATTGTATGAATAATTTTAACACCCTTTCGTATTAGAGGTGAAAACTAAAAGATTTTTTACATCGCACATATATGCTCACATATATCATTATATAAAAGAAGTCCTCCTCACTGATTATTTTACAAAAATTTTCATGTGTTAAGTGAGTCATTTTATATTGTTTAATTTAATTAATTGTTAATTAATTTAATGTTTATTGTTTTGATTTACTATATATTATATATTATCGCTTTCAAGAATAAGGTATATTCCCCTCTAAACTTAGTTACTACGTGTAGCCGTTGATATTATTTTGAGGTAGAGTTCTAGCGAGAGTTCCAACTTTGGTTGTCTGAAGAGGCTATTCAGAGCCACAATCCTTGAAGATGAGGTATGATATTGAGATTACTTTGTGGTTACGTTTTTGTGTAATTAAGTGAGAAGGGAGTCATTACTTATTGAGCTAGTATAGTACCTGATTATTAGGTTAAAGTTTGCTCAAATTATTATTTTACAGAAGTAAAGTAGTAAGCCGCCAGCGATTGTGTGAGAACAAGGAAACTCCGCTGGATCGGAGTAACTGTCAATAATTGAATACTGCGAGTGAGAAAGAAATTAAATAATTAGCATAAATAAATGATAATAAATGTGTATTGTTTATCCGCAAACAAGTAATTCGTTGTTATCAAACAAATATTATCTCAGAGATGTTCAGAAAAAAGAGTGACCAGTATACATATAGACGTAATTTACGGTGTGATTATTTATACATTTTAATATTACAATGCTGTTATCAACAAAAAGATCTCCAAAACAAACTCCATTAGCCCGAAAAAGCTAACGGAGATTCTGTGAGGAGGTTTGACGTGTGATAACACCACGCGAGATATTTGGTTAGAGAGGAATGCTGTTGGTTTCTTATTGATCATCGTTTAGAAAGGAAAGGAAATATGATCATCAGAGAAAAAGGGTGACCAGTATAGACGTAATTTACGGAGTGATGTCTTCTCTCATTTTAATATTACAATACTTTTTATTTATAATTCAAACATACTTCTTCAAGTTTCCTACTATGCTTCATTGCAATATTAGACTAATTTGTTGTGTTGTGTATTATTTATTACATTACATATTTGTTTTACTATAACATAAATATTTTCAAATTTGCATAATATATAATATTTAAAACAAATTACCACTTCTAAGATGATTATTATCGAAATAGCACTATTTTAGGTAGACATATCAATGATTCAACAGTTAATGCTAAATTTTGAGAATAAAATATTTACTTAGATAAAAAATACTCCAATTGTCGATATTATATAACAATAAATTGATGATGTTAATACAGAATACTATGATCCAAAATTATTTTTGTTCCCAATGACATATAATTATTTGCACCGTCTTTAATAATTTAATATATCCCAAGAATTCAGTAGAATCGCTGCGCTAAATAGATTAAATATGTTTGCCAATCCTTATTATAACTATAGCACAGAATTATAAAAAGAAGCTACCGAAATTATTAATATATTGAGTTCAGAGAAACCAGACTTGTAGAATTTCTTCAAAGTACAATTAGATTATCTGAATTAGAGCATAAACATGTACAGTGAACATTTTAATCTAGTTGAAGACAATTTAGATTTAAAAATACTAAAAGATTGTAAGTTATACACTGAAAACGGAGAAGAAAATATATTTCAGTACATCGTGAACGGAACGAAATCAGAATAATATGATTTACACTTCACGAGTCCAGTTCCGCTTCAGAAGCTCTCCAAAGACGTTGTGTTTTTGATAAATGACTTCCAGGACTCCCACTCCGTTCTGAAGACCCTCCACGAATCCGCTTCGGTTTACGACCGGATCTGGTTCTTCTAAGTAACTGGAGAGACGAAGTACAGAAACCTGATCCAGCTCGTCTACGGTAGAGACTACGTCTCGCTGCAAGCGGCCCTCAACGCTTATAAACTAATTTCATAGCATATTGAATAGAAAATAGAAAATGAATACACTTCAAGCAGTCTCATTTCGCTTATTATAAAGTAAGTAATAGTTACGACCAAAGGAGCAAATTATATTGTAAAATAAATAATTGATGAAAGGATCGTACCAACCACGACATCGTACGAGATAGTGTTCTTTATCTTCGGACCATACAACATAGTTTCATCAAAATATCACTACTAAGATAAAAATATAAATATATTCTTTATTAGCTTACCCTAAAAAGATTTTCAATTTGTTCCTCCATTCAAAAACGCAGTTAACTTTGTGTACACTAGCTAATAGGACTATCTTGATGTTCAACTGCCGAAGATCGTGAAGCACCTGAACCAGCTGTTCGTCAGCACCGGCGACGAGATCGGGTCTGTGAACGACAGCGTGGTCATCGCCAGAGCGCTCTTCGACAAGAACAGCGAGTACATCGGCATGCTGCTGGTGAAGCCGAACGTGTTTAGAACTTTCTCGGACGTGATCATGAACAACCTGGACGGGCTCTCCGGCACGACCCTGAAGATCCGGATGATGGAGCAGCAGCGGTCCATTCTGAATCCGTTCTATCAATTCATGCCGAGCATCTCCTACATCGGAGGCACGCCGGATCCGCTGATCCAAACGACTCCGTGCTAACTCAACGAGTACGCACAAATACAGTTCAATGACGTATTATCCACAACACTAATTAAAGTTGTTAAAATACACAATTCAAGCATAAATTCATACACTGAAAGTTTATACGGGTTGTATTAAATGTAAATTTCTCGCAAAGAGTTTTCGATTAATGTTGCTATTTCCTCAACTGCATTAACGACTCGCAATAGAAACCGATATTCAAATGTAGATTGTGTTCAACCTTCAAGCAAAATATTTTAGGCACAATAATTTAACATTACAGAACTACGATAACTCACCGCGGTTTCATTTAAACGAACAAGTGATGACTGCCTTGTTATTGATAACGATAAGTGTGTTATTAAAGACTACGTTGAAATATCAACCAAAGTAAAATAAAAAATTCTATCTGAATTTAACCCACAAAAAATTGTATATTGTGCAGAAAAAAGTAAAAGTTCAAAGTTTTCGTTGTATCTAGACTCTGATAAATTGCTTTCTAATATCTAATCTTATTAAGATTATTTAGATGTAAATACAATAGTAAATGATTATTAGTTTGTTAAAAATGCTATAATATAAGTTGATTAAACATCAATCAACAAATTTAGAATTAAATACATGAATTTAATTGCGATCAATTAAAAATAATTTCTGGATATTGATACGTGTATCTTAGTGTAATAAGATAATAAATACATTTCAACAAGATAATTCAGTAGCTTAAAAGGATAAGTAGTCGTTTCACCTAACTTGGTTTACGGTTTGTATTTAAAGTCTGCAGAGATTATGCACTTCTCGCGTTATCTGGTTCAGCTCGAAAGTCTTTTAAGCAACAAATTTATCAAATCTATATATTTGGGACATACCTGGCTTGCAGACGAAGACGTTAGCTATTCCACAATTTACGACCAGCAGAAATCAATAGAAAATATAATGGGAACCTAAGAGTCAAAAATAATTAATAGATTTTGTTCAGATATTGCTAGAGTATATAACACGCACTACTTTATGTTTTCGACTAACCAATCTAACAACGAAATAGTATAAAACGAACAACTAAAAAGTAATATCGATGGAACCAATGGTAAATTTAGATTAAGCGTTGTTGAAAATAAAACGTTTCTAACTAAACCCTTGATTTCTCGGACAAAATCAATTTTAGGCACACCTAACGTATAGGGTTATTTAACGCTGGAATTGAATTCTTAATAATATTTTTAAAATTTGAATTTGCAAGCCTAATATTACATAATAGATGGAAGTGGGAACATTCTAAATTAATAAGAAGATAAAATATCATAAGATATTAAGAAGATACTTATAAAACATAATTATTTGATTGAAAAGTAATTAAATTTAACTATTTAGCAGGTTCACAGAACATACTCTAAAAACACTGAGTTTTGGGACACTGCATATTAAAGAAGTGCGAACAATGAATTTACACTTGTAGTGACACAGGATATTAGTCATTTATCCACAATATTGACAGAGAATGATTACAATCAATCGGCTGTGTATTATAGGACAATTATATTTGATGCCAAATCTGATTATTTTTACGGAGGCTAACTAATTTTGAAGGAATTTAGTATTTTAAATGAATTTATAGTAATTTTAAATAATGTTGATATCAATGAAAACAAAGTTAATGCTGTAACACTGCCTTTGGTTGAATATTAAAAAAATGCACCCTAAAATATTTCAGTTTTAGATAGTTTATATGGCGATTTGACTTAAAGAAGCGATAGAATCGCATAGAATATAAATAGGTACTAAGTAAGCGATATCCAAAATATATACAATAAAGATAACGTGTATTCGGTAGCCATAGGGCTGTTTGCACTCATAATGATTTTAATAGTTATAGGTTCCGAATGCTAAAAACACAAACGATAATTCTAATAGGAGGTTGATAATAACTATTTTAGTTCGCTTAACATATCTTGTAATTTATTCAGTAATTTGTTTGATAATTTGTCTTTTCAAACAGAGTAGCAAACAATTAGCCCTGAATTCACTTTTAACAACATTGAGCGATTAACTTGGCCGAACGCAAACTATGTATTTTAAGATGACTAGAAGAAGTACCAAAGCACAAATCTAGAATGTACAGAATTACTATCATAATTGTAATATCATCCAAAGCAGGAAAACTACGCTTCTTTTATTGTGCATTGCACTCAACAGTAATACTGCAATTTTGTAATTTTACAAACAAATCTAGACTCATATCTTCCAAAGTAACTGCAATTGTTCAAATTTGATTGTAAACTTAGAGCGAGCATGCGCTCGTACTACATTCCTACGCAGAAAATGTTCACAATAAATCAAAGAAACGTCTCAAAGCTTGCGACTAGAATTCAAACGCAGATTCAGTCGAGAATTTATTCTAAAACGGTGAGCCAGTGCTAAAGCAGATAAGAACTTATTGATACAATTGATAACATCCCGTTCTGGTTCGATGATTATGATATATTTTACAAAAGGGAAGTTCCAAACCCG
Source organism: Hexamita inflata (assembly GCA_963988835.1). NCBI lineage: Eukaryota > Fornicata > Diplomonadida > Hexamitidae > Hexamita > Hexamita inflata. Next base: position 33,852 of record CAXDID010000623.1, on the reverse strand, counting down.
TTCGGAGTAACTGAGTATTTTGTAGAGAAGCCGTTTATAAAAGGAAAGATTATTATTGGGACTATGCTGAATGAAGCTGTTGAGTAGTGAAAATTAGAGTATATTAATCTTCAAAGCTTAATCTATAAAGTAGTTTGAAGTGTAAATTAAACAAGATAATTCCACGATAATATTTAAGAATCACAGAGTTTAAATTTAAGCGTTCTATGTAACATAATAAGTGCGCATAAAGTTTAGTGTAAAACCTGTAATATTATTCCTATACTTAATTCTCTTAAATACACTATTTCGTACTTGAAACCATAATTAAACCACTCCAAATACATGATGAAACACAGTGTTTCGCTATTGAATATGAGTTCGTCTCAGGTTGTTCCGAAACACTTAGATTTTAATATTGATAACTAATTGCAGGTTTTGAACTCCAAGAACCAGTAATACAAGAGCATGGTGAATCGTCCGCGCTCAGTTCTTTCTGCGAAGTGGCATCGCCCTTCTTGCATTTCTCCTGACAACAATCTGGTTCCAGTTTTGCCGCAGCTTTCACAAAGACGTTAGTTATTAATCTCTCACTACCTAAAATAATAATAGAGTTCAATTAATCAGGAGCTTTCAGACGCAACCTGGGCGGTAAAGTTCGAGATAATGCAGACAAAAATCAATCAGCAGATGTACAAACTCAACCGCTACACGGACATGCAGCCCTTCAACTACCTCCAGCTCCTCGGCCTCCAGCTCCTGCCCCCAATCCCATTCCTCCAAACGTAAAAGCAAAATAATTTCACTCAGACGTACAACCTCCTCGACTACGTAATTGAACTCGAAACAATTTATTCATCTGAACAAAATGAACCGAGAAAACAGAAACTGAACAGTTTCAGGAAAACAATTTCACTTTTTCTGCCCAGAGAAACGAAGAACCAAAAACCAGCAAAGGAATTCATTCAGGATTTGATCAACGAATCGAAGGAATTCATAGAGGAAATATGCGCCAAAATGAACTGCAACAACTTTAAAACGGTTCAGATGATCGAAATTCACATACTGCTGGAGAATAACGCACAGGAAGCATTTGGGTAGTAAGAATGCGTTGAAAATGTGCTCGAAATAGTTAAAGACCTCAGGAAATAGAGGGATAACGTTAAAAACGCTATGAATAAGAGACTGTGAGAAAGTAAGTGCATTTATTAATTGATGAATATTAGATATTTACAGATTAAATGAATTAAACATCTCATTTGTGTGCAGGAATAAACGAACGATATAGTGAGAGTCTGGAAAGCACGCGAAAGAATTAATTTATAAAATCTTTTATATAATCTAAAGGGTTATATTTTTAGATTATTATCTTTCAAATATAACTTATTATATAGTAAAATTCTTACTTTCGAATCTGACACAACATGGACCAGTTGAGGGGTGGGGTTATGTCAACGTTATGCGGATTAACCAATATTTAATAAATAATTTATCACTAGAAAACAATCTTTTTGTATTCAATCATCAGTCTTATGTTAAATAACCAAGTAATATTGGATATTTTAATTAATGAAGAATCATTAAGAGTAAGAAGACTTATTAATGTTAACTACTAAATATTTATTTAGAATTAATAGTTTTAAACACTTATTGAACTATTATTTATTGTGTGAAATTGCTTTATTTTCATATGTGGAGTGAATTGTTAATTAATGTTATATTTAGCACGAATATAATAATATATTTTGATTGTAATTAATGTATGGATATGCAAAAATGACATGTTAAAGGAATCGAACCTTTGCAACCTAGCTTATCAAGCTAGATTTAACCGCTACACCGTTGTGACTCAAAAATATTAATAATATTTTAATCAGTTAGTTAATTTACAATAAAAGAAGTGAAACTAACTCTATAATATAGTTATAATTATTAATTTGGGGTTATATTGTAGTAATAATGTTAAAATATGCACTCACAGAGAATTGGACCTTGATTCACTAGGCAAAGATCAGTTGATAAATTATTAACCGTAGGAAGTTGACTTTATTTGTTCCGTCGACCAGTTTTACTTACTTAATTTTTAAAAACTCTCCGGTTCTCGCTTCTCTGTTTCTCCTTGCTAGTTATTCCTTTCAGATTGCATAGGAGTTGATTCATTGTATTGACATTGCTTGATGACGGTTGACGTTGATACGTTGTTTCGTGTATATAGAACATGATGTTATATAGATGAATCAGAAATCGTAATTTCTTAAATTAATACTTATTAGTATATTGTAAAAAGGATCTCACAGCAAAGTTACTATTTTATCGATAAGAAACTTATATTGGTTTTCGCAGTCTTATTATTTTCTCCTTTAAAAGTTTCTATGCAACGTACTTTTAGGTATTTTAAATAATTAAGCACATTGACGAACAGACAAGTTATAAACTAGCATATATTCGATAGCCTTTTGAATCAATTATTTATCTACTTAAGATGTATCAGTATAGTTAAATTATTCATCAAACATAAAATATAATAAAGTGGAGTGATAAAATTGCGATATGGTTTATTAAATACATATAATATAAATGTTCGGTGTGTATTTAAAAATAGTGTAAAAGTCTGGGACGAATTGGTGTGTTCTAAATGTATTAAAACAGAGTATACACCTCATATGTACAATTATTATTCATTATTTGCATTATTTTTCATTATTGTATATACATAGTTACACATAGTATTTATATACATAATTACTATAGTATATTCACAACTATTAAAGTAGTATTATTCTTATGCTTTTAATGTTCATCTCTCTGTCTATACACTATTATTTATGGGACAATAATATAAATTTATGTATTACAGTGTTTTAGAAATATTTGCAGTCGCTATATAATAAAGCATGTTATTTAATATCTTTAATAACATTGATTGATAATATGTTAACTATAATTTCGTTTATCTTATTTGAATGTGATATCATTTTGTTTATTACCGTTTCAATATTATGATAAGTTTAACTTTTGCCATTTTACTATGTTTACTATAATACATAAAATAGTTCACTGTTAGATTCCAAGAAGTTTTTTAAGTTCGTGCATATCACCAGTTTTAATTTTGTAACCGTTAATATTCCGTTCCTCTTATTCGTCCCTTTGCATTAATAACAATTTCTAACCAACACCACTTTCAAGATATTACAACTCCAACTCAAAATCAATTGCACGTTAAATAATGGAAAACTGACTGAAAATATGTTGAAAGTGCACAGATGCACCATAAACTGCATTTTACCAGTGACAAATATTATTTTTCTCACCTAATTTGATATTTGAATTTCTAAGTTAATTCAATGATTTGTTTAGAACTTAACCTGCTATGTTATACTCTCTTTTCATTTACATCACATAATTTTTACATATTGTTCTAGAATCACAAACGTGATCAATTTAATTAAATACTATGCTTCCAATTATCTTCATATCCTTCTCAAATTTTGTTGTATCTATACGGAGTTTCGAGACATCAATTTTAACTTTAGGATTCTGTATATACATAAATTCAGCAATATCGACATCAACTAATTCTTCAGGAACATCATCAAGAATGCAAGCCTCCATTTTATTGTCTCTAAGTAAACTATTTTCAAAAGTTTCACTTAAGAAACATAGTATTTCATTATCATTTAACTCATGTGTTATATTTTGTTGTTCAATAAGCGAATAAAATGGACTGTATCTAATTAATTAAGATTAAAACTTTACTAAATCAGATGTAAGTTTTATTTCCTTAAAATTTTTATAATTTTCAATAAGTTTGGCCGATTAAGTATAAAATTAAGGCGAAAATTCATCTACACGTTTAAGTTCATCAACGGGATCTTCTTCAATCAAGTCAATATCATATCTTTTTAATAAAAGAACAAATTGCGCCACTAATTATTAAAATACATTAGGATTTGTATTTTTAATATAAGTTAAAGCAATATTGTTTAAATTTTAAAATAATAAATTTTCTGGTTATTCATGGAGTTTAGCTACGACTAAAAAGATTTTACTATCTCCTGTGCTTAATAATTATTTGTCATGATCTATATAATTTATATTTATAAACAGTCTATCAACATCATGTTAAAGTTCATCATGAATTTCTATATGAGGCATAGAATTCTCAGGATTAATAAGCAGTTATATATGATATGCACATTCATTAGCAGCTGTTAAAACAATTAAGAAATATGTGTATCGATCTCCTATATTTACTGGTTTATTATTTGGAATATAAGATAAGAATTTTTAATTACCGTCAATAGGTTTTCCATATGTATTTATAAACATTTATTCGTATTCGTAGGGCACCTATCCTTATAGACGCATTGATTTAGTAAAACAAAATATTATAGCTGTAGATTTTTTGTAAATTCTATAAATAGGTTTTTTATTGAACACACTAATTTAAGGTAAGCTAGTAACTATTTAAATATCTTCTTGTTCGCAAATATTCCTTAATAATCTTACAGTTTCATTCATAGCTTTTGGAATATTATTTATGGAACATTTGCTGTGCACTATATCAGGTAATAAATGAAGGAAAGTACTCATTATTTCTGAGTTATGCAGTGATAAATCTTCAATTTAACATATAGTCCTGTTAATAGGTTTTAATAACTACATATTTGGAGTTAAGCCGAATATACATAAGGAATATGTATTATATTATATTTAATCTGGATCAAGTAATTACTCTATATCCTAATCTTCATTAATCATAATTTCTGGAGGTGGATTTTTTGCAGTCGGTTATTTTTATCTTTAGTATAATTGTTCTCTAGCTACATAAGGTATCTGTTAAGCAAACAGTTTCAACCTGTCGATCATCTTGGTCATTAGATCGCTAATATCGTCATTTTCTTCTTCAACACTCATAATTATAGATTATAACGCTTATTCCTTAATATATGGTACTACGGTTTATAGTTATGTTGGATATAGCGTATATTATTCTAACATATTTAATATTTCTTCTAATTCGTTTGCTGGCGAAGATGCCAACTTGCCTATTAGTTCGTTGTAGAATTTTCCCAAGTTATCTGTTGATAACATTGCAACTTTAAATAACCAGAAGCATACATCTTGAATTTCTTTGGGAGAGTTTAAAATGCTAAGATAATTTTCGGTTACGAATTCTCTTACTTCGTTGAATATTTCTTGGTAATTAAGAACAAAAATACGTTGAATGTCATCGAATAGCTTCAGACAGAGCATTCTGTTTTTTATCAGGTCCTCGTATGGTAAGGAGCTTCCATATTGTTAATCGTGATCGCCACATATTTCATTTAACGCGATATTTGCAGCGATATTTAAATTAACTGCTGATGGCATATCGCACTTAATACTGATGCATAAACCATCGATATAAATTAAAAATGTTTTCTTTTCGTTCATGAATTCTGGTATTTCATCTTCTGAGTAGAGAAATGGCGGCGGTTGTTTCTTTCTGTTTAAAACTGTATCATCACCAGAAGCAATTCTAACAACTGCATCATCGTATTATAAAGCTGCTAGTTCCTGTTAACTGTTGTACACCAAAGGCTCCAGTAAAAATCTGCAACAAAATGGAATAGCTGAATGAACACTAAGTCCTTTTTTGTCCAATGAAACAAAAAGTATTACCCAGCCCCCAAATGTATCTCGCACTATGGTCATTAAAATCGAACCTGGGAATGAATTGTTTATGTTTCCCTAAAAACCAATTAATGTTTGAACTTAGTCTACCAAATCACCAAATTGCAAAGAATGAATTAGTTCTATTTCAATAGCACACGTAACAAAAATTTTACGTCCAAAAGACGCCATTAACGCGTCCTAAAGTTGCGAAAGATAACGATTTGGACCCTTATCGCAATATATATTCTTTGGCACTTTTTAATATTACCAAGAATATTCTTGTGCTAGCATAGCAGTGTTCTTTTTGGGTTACTCATTAGACGAAATTGCAGATGAAAATGAATCCATACGAGACATTGCTCTAAGTCTTGGAATATTTAGTTACATAGAATCTGCTTTTACCATTTCACTTAATCTAGGAGCTGTTTGATCTAAAAACCGCGTAATTGAACTAGATTTAAATTTCTTTTATGAGGATGTTTGTTAATCAGCATTCTACAAATCTCTTATTAACTATTCGATATCATCATCTGATGCTTTTTTATGGACAGACAACTGAATTAGCTCAGCATCTAATAGATTTTTTAATGTATCAGTAGCTTTTAATTATGGTGATATATACTCCTCAAAAGATTATTGTATTACCAAATTGTTAAAATCGATTGGTTCGATATTTGGCAATAAATATTTATCTGTTATTTCTATAACTGTTTCATTATTTTCCCAATCAAAAACATATGTTAGTGGTTCTTCGTATTCTGAAGGATAATATGTGAAAATTGCAGTTGTCATTAGTGGAGTGACAAATTTATAATTTATATTATAATAAATATTCAGAAAATCTAAAATATTACCCATTTTCATTCTGCATTGAAAAGCAAAGTAGCATAATCAATATCAGTACCAGCTGCATCAAGATAAATGTACATGTCACCAAGTATTTATTTAAGAAGGTGAAGTAAAACTGGGTTACACCCAAGTGCGTGTTTGAGAAGCATTTTGATTACTTGATAGAGATCCATGTTATATGGAAGGACCCAGAACGTTATAATGATTCCCGCTACTTCATCAGCGGAAAACGTACGCATTTGTTTTTCATCTGCCATGATGTCGAAAATACCTCCAAAGTCAGTTAGGTATGGGATGAATCCAAATTCATCTCCTCCGTTGAGGATTCTGTTTGTGATTAATTAGCAGAAATTTCTGAGTTCTATCACCTTCTTTATTTGCGTTTATTCAGCATCAACTTTGCTGAAGGTGGACAACCACCTTATGAACGATAAGAACAAATCGTGTGTTTTTCCAACGATAGAGTTATCTATCAAGAGTCTCATTTTTGAATTAGTATATCTAAGAGAGTCCATTCTGCTCTTAATAGCCTTCATTTTTATTTCAAGTTCGAGTTTTTGCATTTTTTAAGTGCTCAACTCAGTTTCAATTTTAACCGTTTTCTACTTTGTCATGTTCTTGTTTGCATCAACCAGCACCACTTGCTATTAAGTAACATGCATCTTATCTTCAACTGGAATGTCAATTTCTGGCTCTAGTTACTACTATTCGAGTTCATAGAACTTAATTATATCCTAAAAGTCAGTGATTCCGAACATGCGTCCACCGTAGATCGCACGCACATGTAACAACAAGAGCAATGCCTTCTTTACCATGTGCCAATTCTAAAACTACTGATGCATAGCGTGGAAAAACATCTTCTACACCTCGCGCGCGTACTCCTTCATCTCCATTGCCATCACCTGCGGGACCTTGCGTGTACCGTTGGATTGTAACGAATCCTTCGCCAAACGAGGCTTGTTGTTGGACGGGATGTACTAAGGCACGTAAATTGGAAGCTAGGCTATATCCTGCGTTTTTGACGTCATTATCATTGACTCGGCCTAACGCTGCACATTCCTCAACTTGGTCTTGTCCAAGAAAATATCAAGCTGTGTGCGCTTCAGTTACACTTGCAGTGAGAAGTCATCCTCAAATAGTTGTTGATCAGCATTCAAGCCAAGCTGCTTTTTCAAGGTGATGTAGTCAAAGAGTGAATCTGTAGCTTGGAATTTTATTTTATGTTGTTCTTCCTGAGTCAGGTCATTAAATCTGCGGTATACTTTGTTGGTTTGTGTGTTAATGAGTGTTTTATTCAAGTACAGTGAACCTCCTGATTCTTGCAGTTGTTTTAGTGTGTCGGTTGCTTTCTGTTGATCTTTTGCTTGTTCTTCTTGAACTTTTACTTGTAGTTGGTACACTTGTCCGACTTTTTCGATGTATTCTTGTATCATTTAGAATGCGAGGCATCCTGAGCAGCACACTACGAGTACGATTTGATTCAGTTCTTCTTCTTTTTCTGCGTTATTTTGTATCAGGTCCATAGGTCCGTTTGGCTTCTCTTTATTAGCGCTTTTTCTGGTCCAGAGCCCTTTAACCGTTTGTCCCGATTCGGTTAGTTGATCGAAGCAGAGTTAAAACGTGCTGCTTACTTATTGAACTGCTTTTTGGCATATGTTCTCGAATACGAGCTCCTCTGTTGCATCCGGCTGTAAATTCTTAATCAATAGTAATAGTTCGGCTATTTGAACGAGATTGTACGTGAAGCTGTGTGGAACTGTGTTCCTCCTCACTCCAATCTCCGTTTTCATCACCAAGAGAGTGTTCTGAAGGCCGTTCAACACCTATTGCCTTTACTATGTGAATTGATTAACGGGTTCGAGAGCGGATTACTTAAGGGATTCGTAGTCGTAGAACTCATCTGGCTGCTCCTAATTGCATAGAGTGGCAATGACCAGAATGAAGGAATAGGAGATGTAGTCTAGTTTTGAGATCTTGCCCGCGTCGAAGGCCCAAACCACACGACGTGCTGCTTCCTACGTTGCCACCTGCCTACACTAATACGGATGCAGAGTGCGAGCTGCTAAAGTTACAAAATTAAGAGTTGAACAGTTGTGCTCAAAACTACCAAGCAAGAGCTGACCAATCTGATTTAACTACGTGCGCTTCAACTACTGCTCAAAATGAGTTGCCTGCGGAGTGAGCTCGGGCTGCATAGGAAGAGGAGGAAGCTCAGCTAAAATCTCCTTCAACACAATACTGAAACCAAAGCACTCAGCTGGATCAGTTATCTTCCTAAACGTGTACTTCTATAAAGACTCGATTAAAGCGTTCATTGGAGCGGAATTTACGAAATTTTATAAGATACTGCATAAATTGAAGGAAACAGCATAATATCACTCCACAGCATAATATCACTCTATAATACATTGATATTGAACTATAGCAATCATGAATATGGAAAATTCATTTCATTCTAAAATAGACGACTAAAGAATCTATTAAAAGCAATATTTTTCGAAATTGTATGTAAAGTCTATATTAATAATACAAATGCTAGGTTATTCTAGATCTCTAACAAAGTACAGTGAAGAATCATCAAACCAAGGTGGCAATTCATCTGACGATTTTTCAAATTCTAGCTCTTATCTACTTGAGCACAAGCTCCTAAATATACTGATTTAATTAAAGGATTGTTTAATAAATATTCTAATGTGTTAACAAAACGAGCGAAATGCATTATTTCAATGCTTTTAGTTAATAAACCTAATAATAATAGTGGAGAAGTAGTCTATAAATTAATTAACGAAGAAAACTTAGATATTGAACTAAATTATTAATTTTACTCAACTAATATACAATGATCTATTTATGAAAATTCTGATTATTTTATTGGAATATAATTCATATATTTAAGTCTTAGTGTATTAATAATTGTTTAATTTGCATCTATTATTGCTTATTTCAATATATTATACTCTTGTTATAATTTAGACATGTTGCCAAATTATGGAGTTTGAATCATTTATTCTATATAATTGTCAGAATCTAAATATAATTTAAATTTACTACTTGTAAATTTCTATGAACATAAAGTTGGTATTAATGGGTTAAATTCGGATACTATCTTTTATTTTATTATTTTAGATAATTGAGCATCGTCCTTAATTGTACACACAGCTCCATTCATAACTAAACAATTTTTTGTTTTTCTTTTAAACTAAATAGCCGTAAATTATCGAAGGCTACTTACGTTGAATTCTTTTATTAATATATTTGTATTTGTTGGTTGAATACAGTTTTCGGTAGAATATGTGAATCTTGTTCTTGTTGTAAATGCAGTAGAAGATAAGCCTATATTTATAGTGAAGTCCTTTCTAATTAATTACATTTAATATACTCCATACATATTTTCAATGTATTGATTATTTTCAACATCGATCATTTTAACCATTTTTACTCGGTTCGATAACAATGCTTCGTTAAACTGTATTTACGCGTAGTCGTTGAGTTGGCACGGAGTCGTTTGGATCAGCGGTTCCGGCTTGTCTCCGATGTAGGAGACGCTCGGCATGAATTAATAGAACGGGTTCAGAATGGACCGCTGCTGCTCCATCATCCGGATCTTCAGGGTCGTGCCGGAGAGCCCGTCCAAGTTGTTCATGATCACGTCCGAGAAGGTTCTGAACACGTTCGGCTTCACCAGCAGCATGCCGACGTACTCGCTGTTCTTGTCGAAGAGCGCTCTGGCGATGATCACGCTGTCGTTCACAGACCCTATCTCGTCGCCGGTGCTGACGAAGAGCTGGTTCAGGCGCTTCACGATCTTCGGAAGCTGGACTTGAAGATAGTCCTGTTAGCTGATATATTCTATGTATACAAATTATTTAGTTGCCAGAAATTATTCAGAAAACGAATTTAAAGGCAATTTAATAAAAAATATGTTAATGTTACCTTATTAGTAGCTTGTATCATATAGAATATCATATAAGATATTATCTTTACCAAACATATACAGTACTATTTCAAAAGCTATATTTGAAGTGTATTTATTAGTTCTATTATTTACAGTAACCGTATATCTTGTTCCTGCTGTACTTTGAATTACCAAATTCAAAATCTACTGAATATTGTCACTACTTACACAGGTGGCGACATGAATTAATGAAATAAGTTGGAATGAAACTATTTAAATATTATTCATAACTATGTATAGTTCCAAAGAATATTAAATATTTTTTGCTTTTCACCTCTTTTCACAATGCACTTAAAACTATATTTGTGTTATTATATCATAGTACAAATATGAATACTAACTTAGAGCGACACACAGTAGTATGATATATGAATTACTAATTTAAATATTACACAGTATCACTCATGGTGTCTTTATTCAAAAGTAATTTGTATTTGAGTATTTGTCTCATGATAAGCATTATTTTTGATTGGAACCATTCAATTCTGAGTTACTGGAGAAATTCTTAATGGGTAAGATCATTACTACAGTTTTTATTTTCTGTTATAAATAATTTTTCCACTCTCTTTTGTTGAAGTTGTAATATTATTGAATGGCTAAATTGATTACATTCACAGTTCAAGTTACTTTATTACAGTATCATTATAGGTCAAGTGAACCTAATACAATGGATTAAAATTTAAACTTTATTTTAGTCTTAACTAAGAAACTTCTTAAAATTAACAAATTCTAAAACGAGATAGATTACATTGATTAACTTTTAATATTCAACGTTATTACAAGCAATAATGATATAACAGAATTAACTTGTTTGGATTTTGAGTTTATAACAAAAACACAAAATTTGTTTGATTCAAATTACGATGTGAAAGAGTTCATACAAAAATAATCAATTATTATGATACTTTCTCTTCCAGACTTTCACAATTTAATTAATTTTTATTAAGTTATAATCTGACGGCATTAATTTTGCTACAGCTTTAAAAAAGTTTAAGCCGCCGAGAAAAACAAAATTAAAGCACTGTGATGATATTGTATAATAAGTAACAAATATATTAATTTCGACAGCGAATAGCTTTGATACACAAAGACCTACCTAAAATATAGTATCTAGAACAGGTGGAGTGTAATTTAGTTAATAATTAATTTTTGGCATAGTCAACTATATAGCAATTATTTTGTAATTTTTAAAGCATTTGAAATAGAGACTTTCAATTTTTATGTATTTTACCACTAATTGATTTGGAGTGATAACTGAAGAATTAAACAAAATCAAGTGAGCTATTGTTAATATATGTATTGAACTATTAAACCCTATTTTTAATCGAGGCTACATCATTATTTGGTATTTGGCACCTTCAAAATCCTGTCAATACATGCTATGAATCATTTTTGCTTGAACTAAGATTTTCTATTACTAAATTATTTATAGGAATAATTAGACTCGTAGAAGAGAATCAAATGGTTCCACTCGGTTAACTTCATTCATTTAAAATTTCATCATGATTTAAGATATTAATGAAATAATCTTAAAAGCGTAATGACACTATGTATGTTATATTATTTAGAACTGAAGACACATATTTTTTAAAATCAGGATCAGAGAGTTTATTGCTGATAAGTTATAGCATCACCACGATTATTGAATATATAATAAATATTAACTTTAGCTAACTACGACATATCTGTGATTAACAAATATCTGCTTTATTTCCCAATTAGTAGTTGCTAAATATAATTATTCAATTTTTCATTGTTTGCATTTTGGAATAAAATACCTTTCACTTAAAGGTAAAAATTACGGTTAATGTGTGTTTACCTGAAATTGTGCTTGGACGAATTTTTGTGTCTTTGCAACACTTATATCATTCTCCTTGTGATAGATAATGCCTTTATTTGACATTGATTGTGGTGAAGCGGATTATTGTTTAAATGTGTTAAAATATTATAATTATAATAAATTTATATTCTTGTAAATTCTGTAAATTACAATAAATCATCCAGCGCTGATATTGACTCCATTTTTTCTATATAGTCTCTAAATAGCATAATAACAATAATTTGTAAAATTCATAATTATAAATTTCCATTTCACTAATGTCGCCACCTGTCTACTTACATAGTCAAAAGTTTAATCAGGTTATTCTATATATTAGGAAATTAGTTTATAAGCGTTAAGAGCGGCTTGTAACGAAACGTAGTCTCTGCCATATACGAGCTGGATCAGGTTTCTGTACTTCGTCTCTCCTGTTACTTGAAAGAACCAGATTCTGTCGTAAACCGAAGCGGATTCGTGGAGGGTCTTCAGAACGGAGTGGGAGTCCTGAAAGTCGTTTATCAAAAAGACGACGTCTTTGGAGAGCTTCTGAAGCGGAACTGGACTAGTGAAGTGTAAATCGTATTCCTCGGATTTCGTTCCGTTTACGATGTACTGAAAAATATTTTTGTTTTCGTCGTTAATTTAAACATACTATTCGTGTTACAAGCTTTGTAGGTCAACTTGATCCAAAAATGAACTGTAATTTTACAATTTTTAGCTAATATAATCAAATTAACTATTGAAAAAGTTCTGTAAATCCGGTTTTTGTTATCTAATTGTGTCATAAAAATACTGGGCGTCTTGCTATATATCGATTGGAAAATAATTAGCAGGGTTTATGTATGCTTTTAGTTTAGTTAGCACAGCATAGTAACGCATCTCTTTAGTAATGTTTAACTCAAATAAGCGGGACTCATTGGTATACATTATCTGAAATAAAAATAATTTTGGATCGTATGACATTGTATTAGCGTCATCAATTTGTTATTAAACACTTTCGTACAAATTTTAAGGATTTAGCGAGCTAAAAATATAATCCTCCATTTATGTCATATTATATTAAAGCTATTATATATTTATCGTGTTTAATAACAGCATTTGAAGTGTTTAATAAAATTAAGATATTAATTTTATTATACTGAAAATAGTTAAAATTAATAGTATTTCAATTTAAATTATCATTTTGCAATTTTTCTTTAATATTAAATTAGTATACCGTATACTATTTAATAGTTAAATAAGCGTTATATTAATGTATTCTTAAAAATAGATATAAAATAGTATTTTGCAGTTACCAGTTATCGATCCAGTTATTGAATTTTGTTGATTTCTGTTGTTATTGCTAATGTCATGCAAATCAAGATGAATATAAAATGATAACGTTTCCTTTCATAAATAAATTCACTTACAGATCTGTTAATTTCCCAAAATATATTAAGGGGTCTATAAGTGAGCGCAAATCTGGCTGTTTTTAGCTCATATTTCATATCAGATTTGGATTTCCATTTCAGTTACAGACCCTTTTCTGAAAATATTCTTCAAATATCAACATATTTTTTAATTTAATGTACATAATGACTTAAATAGTACGATATATTAAAGATTGTCCTCGTTTATGTTAGTCGTAAAACACGTTAGAATCAATATTATTCTATCAATTAAATATCAAATCATTTCAGTTACAGACCCCAAATAAAAAGTTCACTTATACACCCTTTTATTCATAAATATTGATGGGGTCTGTAACTGAGCGCTTTTGGGGTCTGCATTCGAGGTAATGTAGTATGTTATATTTAACTGAGAAGAAAATAGAAACTTCTAAAAATTAATAAACTTCTATTGGATGATTAGTTTATTAAATTCTCCTTTATTTATATCATATGTCCATAGTTCTCAGAGTCGGGAACTTTCAAAATGTCTAGCATTAGTTATATATAGTTATATAGTTATATAATGCGAGAGCCAATTATTTAACATACAGTAGTTTGCAAATTCTGGAGTTTTTAATTTAAGCTAGTTCACCTATTAGAGTTTCAGGTTTAGGTAGTTCCATATATTAGAGGTTAATTTAGAGGTTAATTTAAGAGGTTGTAATGTATATTAGAAACGTAGTATATTAATTCAAATAATTATATCTTACATTGTATAATTATGAATAGTCTAATTTTCTATTAAAAAATTATCTGTGTATCTTAAATAAAAGATCGTTGTTATTTATATTTATTAACGTGATATTTATATAACACGTTATTATTTAATGCTTTTAACACATAAAATAATTAAACTATTACACTCCAATGCAGAGATACTGTGAAAGTCAGTTGGCGGAGTTAATTTAAAAGCCGGTTAATAATTCCGAGCCTGAGTTCTTGCCTCCTATTCATAAGATTACCAAGCATTTTACGATTTGCAGTAATCGCGTCTAATCTTCAAAATAGTAAACTATTTCAGCTCCGCGCAAGCCTCAAATGAATTCGAACGTGTTACCGCACATTCAGCACCGATTTTAGCCCGGTAAGCTCTATGCGGTCCCTTAAAGCGCTCGCACGCCCAAACCACCAATTATACAGTAAAAATAATAGATTCCGGAACCCCAATTCACTCTTCTCTCAACTAATTCCGCTAACCTCTCCGATTTGTACACCACCAAGCCCATCACCGCTCAATAATCCGCTCCTGAGCTCCCCTACGGCGAAATTGAACCCTACTCCGATTATTCTGAGCCCTCAGACCCCGAGCGAACCTTCACCGACCTCCTCAGTGATCTTTAAGAGAAGAAAACCGCCTTAAATAACACCTTCAATTAGTTCACGAACCCGGAAGCATTCGAGCAGGTCCCCCTTCACGTTTTCTATTTACAAGTGAACGAGTACGAACCCTCAACCTCATTTCATATTAATTTACTTAACTTGGTAAAGCAAACGAATGAGCTCAGGTGCAGCATTTAGTTCTTGAATAACTCTCAGGACGACCCGTTTTCAAGGGCGTATTTAACGGAGGTGGAGAAATTCGAGGGAATGGTCGGAAATTGCAAGTACAAAATAAGCAACTAGTAATAATTGGAGTAGTTGAAAGAAATAATTAGTGTGTATAGGCACTAAATTGTTGTTACAGTGTAGAAACCGCCAGAAACGCTGGAGGAGTACATAATCAGGCTCACGTTACTTAGCCAGAACGAGATAACGCAGCTCTGCGAGTACCTGGAGCTGATGCAGGCGATTGAGAGGCACGACATCGTACAGCTAATAGAAACGTCCACCCAAATGGAACAGCGACTGCAAGAAGGGCTATAACAAATCAAAACGTTCGAAGAAGGGAAAATGCTGATTCAACAAATGACGAAAGAAAGAACACACATAAAACAAGTTATCGCATGGGTCATAGAAGCGTACGAAGAACAACATAAATAATGATTAATGTAATTAATACCATCAAAAATACTCTGGAAAGGAAATATGGTAGATCAGTGAAAATATTTTATCATCCGTGTTATATTTCAATCAATCACACTAAAAATGAAGTATACTATAAAAGACTACGTTATGTGCTGTTTTAAGTGAGTTTATAAAGTTTAAGTTTAATTTATCAAAATCTTAGAAAGTATAACAATATATAATCCATTAAATATCATTTTATTAATTGATTATTTGTTAACTGTAAAAGATTAACAACTAACTTATATAATTAACTCATTTCATTTCTCTTTTAATATGAATATTCTAATTACATTAAAATGTTAACGCATTATTACATTGTTTTAATTATTAAACGGCAAATATTGCCACTTCTAATATGATTGTCTAAATTGTATTAACAATTGACATTCAATTTACCTAATTTTAAATGAAGAAGCTTGAAAATTATATATTTACTTAGATAAAAAATACTCCAATTTTCGATATTATATAACAATAAATTGATGATGTTAATACAGAATACTATGATCCAAAATTATTTTTGTTCCCAATGACATACAAGCATTTAGATAGACTTAAATAATTTAACATATCCTAAGAATTCAGTAGAATTTCTGCGCTAAATAGACTTAATATGTTTGCCAATCCTTATTATAACTATAGCACCGATATATAAAAAGAAGCTATCGAAATTATTAATATATTGAGTTCAGAGAAACCAGATTTGCAGAATTTTTTCAAGGTACAATTAGATTATCTGAATTAGAGCATAAACATGTACAGTGAACATTTTAATCTAGTTGAAGACAATTTAGATTTATAAATACTAAAAGACTGTAAGTTATACACTGAAAACGGAGAAGCAAATATATTTCAGTACATCGTGAACGGAACGAAATCAGAATAATATGATTTACACTTCACGAGTCCAGTTCCGCTTCAGAAACTCTCCAAAGACGTTGTGTTTTTGATTAACGACTTTCAGGACTCCCACTCCGTTCTGAAGACCCTCCACGAATCCGCTTCGGTTTACGACAGAATCTGGTTCTTTCAAGTAACAGGAGAGACGAAGTACAGAAACCTGATCCAGCTCGTCTACGGCAGAGACTACGTCTCACTGCAGGCCGCTCTTAACGCTTATAAACTTATTTCCTAATATATTGAATAGAAAATAGAAAATGAATATATTTCAAGTAGTCTTATAACACAAATAATAAGCAAAGTAATTGTTACCACTAAAGGAGCCAATTACATAGTTAAAGAAAGAATCATTGGCAGCATCGTCCCATCTTCGTCATCGTATGAGATAATATTCTTTGTCTTCGGACCATACAACGTAGTTTCGTCAAAATATCACTACTAAGATAAAAATATAAATATATTCTTTATAAGTTTGCCATAAGAAGATTTTCAATTTGTTCCTTCATTCAAAAACGCAGTTCATTTGGTGTACACTAGCTAAGATGAGTATCTTGATGTTCAACTGCCGAAGATCGTGAAGCGCCTGAACCAGCTCTTCGTCAGCACCGGCGACGAGATCGGGTCCGTGAACGACAGCGTGATCATCGCCAGAGCGCTCTTCGACAAGAACAACGAGTACATCGGAATGCTGCTGGTGAAGCCGAACGTGTTTAGAACTTTCTCGGACGTGATCATGAACAACCTGGACGGGCTCTCCGGCACGACCCTGAAGATCAGGATGATGGAGCAGCAGAGATCCATTCTGAATCCGTTCTATCAATTCATGCCGAGCATCTCCTACATCGGAGGCACGCCGGATCCGCTGATCCAAACGACTCCGTGTCAACTCAATGATTACGCACAAATACAGTTCAACGACGTATTATCCACAACACTAATTAAAGTGGTAAAAATACACAATTCAAGCATAAATTCATACACTGAAAGTCTTTATGGGTTGTATTAAATGCAAATTTCTCGCAAAGAGTTTTCAATTAACGTTGCTATTTCCTCAACTGCGTTGACTACTCGCAATAGAAACAGATATTCAAATATAGGTTGCGTTATTCCTTAAAGCCTGGTAGTCTAAGCACCATAATTCAACATTACAAAACTGCGAGAGCTCACCGCGGTTCCGTTTAAACGTACTAGTGATGATTGCCTAGTTATAGACAATGATAAGTGCGTTATTAAAGATATTGTTGAAATATCCAGTAGAGTAAAGTAAAAAGTTATAACAGAGTTTATTCCGTAGATGACTATATATTGTGCAGAAAAAAGCAAGAGTTCAAAGTTTTCGTTGTATTTGGATTCTGACAAATTGCTTTCTAATATCTAATCTTATTAAGATTATTTAGATGTGAATACAATAGTAAATGACTATTAGTATCTTAAAAATGCTATGTTATAAGTAGACTAAACGTCAATCAACAAATTTAGAATTAAATACATGAATTTAATTGCGATCAATTAAAAATAATTTCTGGATATTGATACGTGTATCTTAGTGTAATAAGATAGTAAATACATTTCAACAAGATAATTCAGTAGCTTAAAAGGATAAGTAGTCGTTTCACCTAATTTGGTTTACGGTTTGTATTTAAAGTCTGCAGAGATTATGCACTTCTCGCGCTATCTAGTTCAGCTCGAAAGTCTTCTAACGAACAAATTTATCAAATCTATATACTTGGGACATACATGGCTAGCAGACGAAGACGTAAGCTATTCCACAATTTATGATTAGTAGAAATCTATTGAAAATATAATGGGAACTAAAGAGTCAAAAATAATTAATAGATTTTGTTCTGATATAGCAAGAGTCTACAACACGCACTACTTTATGTTTTCAACTAACCAATCTAACAACGAAATAGTATAAAATGAACAACTAAAAAGTAATATCGATGGAACCAATGGTAAATTCAGATTAAGTGTTGTTGATTAAAAAACGTTTCTAACTAAACCCTTGATTTCTCGGACAAAATCAATTTTAGGCACACCTAACGTATAGGGTTACTTAACACTGGAATTGAATTCTAAAAATATATTTTAATAATTATAATTTTTTGGTACATAATTCTATATTATGGATGGTAGTGGAAGTATTCTTAACGGCTATGACAATGAAATATAATAATAAATTAAATAAATTCTTATAAAACATAAATATTTGGTTTAAAAATAGATGAATTCAACAATTTAATAAGTTCATATAACTTGCACAAAAAATAATGAATTTTGGGACTCAGCGTATTAAAGAAGCGTAGATAATGAGTTTACACTTATAGTAAACTAAAATATTAGTCGTTTAACAGGAATACTTACAGAAGACGATTATAATTAATCAGCTGTGTATTAAAGAACAATTATATTTGATGCCAAATCTGATTTATTCTATGGTGGATAAATAATTTTGATGGAATTTAGTGTATTAAATGAATTTTTAATAATTTTGAAAGATGTAACAACTTAGGTTTAAGTAAAATCAAATATATACATCGAATAATAACTAATAGATTAGTTTTAGAAAAGTATTCCTCAGAATATTACTGTTTTAGATAGTTTATATGGTGATTTGACTCAGCGGAGTAATCGAATAGCTTAAAATATAGATCGATTTTAATTAAATGAAATTGAAAGTATTTTTGTTTCTAAAAATACAAATTCATATCCAATAATGATTGGGTGTCTATCACTTATTTTGATTTTAATTGTTATTAGTATTGGTTTAAATTAATACAAGCGTCAATTCTAATAAATTGTTGATATAAATTACTGTAGTTCGCTAAGCTTATCTATTAATATGTTGAGTGAATTGGAAAATTTGTCCTTTTAAACTGAACAGCAGACAATTAGCCCTGAGTTTGATTTTAACAGCATTGAGCGACTAAACTGGGTTAATGTGAACTATGTGTTCTAAGATGACTTAAAGAAATACCACAGCACCTCGGGTATGACCAATACAGCTATTTTATTTCAACTACAGTGTCAGCCTAAGCAGGAAAATTATGCTTCTTTCATTGTGCATTGCACTCAATAGTAATATTGCAATTTTGTGATTCTGTAAACTAAACTTGATTCCTTCCTTCCAAATAAACTGCAATTGTTCAAATTCAACTGTAAAATTCGGGCGAGCATGCGCTCGTACTACATCCCAACGTAGAAAATGTTCACAATAAATCAAAGAAACGTCTCAAAACTTGCAACAAGAATTCAAACGCAGATTCAGTCGAGAATTTACTCTAAAACGGTGAGTCAGTGTTAAAGCAGACAAGAACTTATTGACACGATTGATGACATCCCGTTCTGGTTCGACGATTCTGATTTATTTTACAAAAGGGAAGTTCCAAATCCGTTCGGAGTAACTAAGTATTTTGTGGAGATGCCGTTTATCGAGGATAAAGTAGTTATCGCAAATTTACTAGCAGAGGCAGTTATTTAGTGAGTATAAGTAATTTTTTAACTTTATGATATACTTGTTAGTCTACTCGATTGTGCCGAAAGATTTGAAAGTTAATAAATAATGCAAAAGTTATTAGTCAGAATTCATTATCAAATGAGATTACATTAAATAATTATTAACCGACCTTTAAAAAATGTTTTGTTGCTTTTGAAAATATATAAGGAAAGAAAATAGAAATCTACATTTAAATAGTGTTTCCCAAATTTTATCAAGATGCATTATAATGATGTATTAAACAACTTCACTCCAAAACACTTATGCAACTTAATTTTATAATTAGACACAAAGAAGATCTATTAAATTATTTTGATTCTTCTTAAAAACTCGAAATAGTTAATTTAAATCAAATGAAAGAACTATTGGAAATGAATATTTCTCCAGATATCTGGGAAAATGCATAGAAACTAGAATTACTTTCTTTTAATTAAGAATTCATCGAACTAACTAGAACATTCAAATTTTCTTGTAAGTTCACATAATATTTCCATCTAATATCATTCCTTTCCAACCTAACAAAGCTAGATCTTAAATTTAATAAAATATCTGATATTTCCACAATATATAAACTTAAAAATCTTAAGAATCTCGACGTATCAAGTAATATTATCGAAGACATATTACCCATTCGATTACTTAAAGACTTAACAATATTAGATGTATCTTTTAATAAAATTACATCCTATAATATTGCATTACCTAATTTGGTGGACTTGAAGATTAGTTGTAACAAATTATAAGACTAATCTGGATTACAGTATTCTCCTAAATTAATGAATTTAGATATATCTGAAACCAAAACAACTAATATCGAAGTTATTCCCCAACAATTATTTTGTTTGAGAGTACTAAAACTAAGTTTTAATAATATTTCGAACATTTCATATATTTCTAATTTTAAATATTTGTAAAGCTTACATTTAGACAATAATAATGAGCTCTAAAATGTTAAGCCTCTAAAAGATTGTACTCAAATAACAGAGCTAAATATGAGCAATACGAGTATTGCTGATATATGGCCTCTACAATTTATGAAAAATATAAAAACATTAGACATGTTTAAGACGAAAGTTATCAATCTACATCCGTTGCAGTTCTTATATAATTTAGAGAGTGTTTCTGCATTTCGTGCATGTAGATGTTACTCCATTATCAGATTTACCAAAATTGAATTACTTATCTTTAAATACTAACAAAATTATTAATAACCCACTTATGCATCTAACTAACTATCATAAGTATGATTTATCAGATTAAAAGGAACCTTCAGCAGATGAGCTCAAGTTTTACAACAAAATACTAAAAGTTCACAGTTCTCACAAATAGATAAGAACTATCTAGAATCAAAATAGGATCAAAAAATTAAGAACCTTTTTATTTGAAAATAAAAACGATGTGGAAACGATGTTTTTAGACTATGATCGAAAGATGAATACACAATTAAAAATTATTGGCCTACTTTATATAGGGTTCGGACACATAATTGTAATGAAGAATGAATGTGAACATTATTTGGTTTAATCATTAAGTTATTGGAGATTTGTTGGTTAGTTATGTAACTATTTGATCTATGCAGTTATGTATAGGTATATTACAGTTAAGTGAGTACCTACCTGTAGTTATCTTAAAATATATGTAGAAATACTAGTAAATTTAAAGAAAATTAGTAATTGTAATTTTTAAATAAGAGAGTGAGTATATTATTTATGTATATCATTCCATAAAAAACATTAAACATTTATAATTCCCACCCGGTCTACGAGATCTACATTCCACTCCAAAATGCTCCGCGCGACCGTTCGGCAGCTCGTCCAAAATAAAGTCCCTCCCCGTGTAATTCGTATTCTAATGCTAAAATAGTTCAGAACGAACAGAATCAAACTAAACGCGCTGATGCAAGCAACTGATTCACCAGAACAAATCACGTTCGCGAACAACACGAATTTGATGAACACATTCATCAGTCCAACCGTTTTCTCAAGAAACGCCGGAAACACGGAATGCGAAATGGAAACGGAAGAACCGGCGTCGATGGGATCTTCTGTTTACAAGTGAAATATTAAAGTTATTAATTATAATTAAGTTATAATTAAATCAGAAGAATCTGGTATAACTATAAAATTTATGTGTTAATATTAATAAGATAATATCTATAACACTATTGAAACAAGACCATAGTTTTAACTTTCCATAATGTTAAGAATATAAAATATAATTAAAAAATATTAAATTGAAATAACATTTAATCGCCTATTACTGGTATAAGTAAGAATAATCAAAAATCAATTCGTTTGACATTTTTTATTCTTTTATTATTCCCGCTTCACAATTCTTTAGCATATACCCACGTTCCGCATTTTTCTATTGGTACAAGACCAACAAGACCAACATAGTCATACTCAGCAAAATAATCATGTTCTTCTTTGCAACATCTATCAATATCTGGACAATAACCCTAATCATTTAAATAGCAAATTTGTGCAGGACTTAAACTTCCTTTATTTTTTAAATTAGCTATTTCTGCATTTTGTGCATTATTTACATTATTAATATTATTTATTGAGCTTTACAAGGAATTTACCTTACTTTCCAAATTAGAATTAAGCGTGTTTATTTGTGTTTGTAATGAATTAGTATTTAATGTCAAATCTGATCTTAGTGAGTCGGTAACAAGTTTTTAAGAATTCACTGAGGCTGCAGCACTTTATATTTAAGTGTTTAATATACTATTGTTAGAAGTTACCTCAACTTTTAATTAATTGAATGAAGAAGCAAGCGATGATATTGAGGCCGAATTTGTGTTAATTTAAGTTTGTAATGAGTTTGTGGAAGATGTTAAATTTGCTCTGAGTTAATCTAACACAAGTTTTTGTGTATCTGTAGTAGTTACAAGATTTTGTATTTATATGTTTTACTGTGTATTGTTAGAAATAACGTCAGACGTAAATTAAGTAAATTATGAAGAAAGCGACGTTAGGTCAACTTTGAGTGAATCAATAGCTATTTTCTAAGAGGAAGATGCTGCGATTAGATTTTATATTTAAGTGTCTTACATTGAATGGTTACTTATCACCACAGATTAAAATGTTCCGAATTGAGTAGTCAAAGATTATATTTATGTATTTTGCGACTACAGTGTGTTATTCATAGTCTATATATTCGTATTTACAGATTAGAGTTAATAATTTAGAGTTAGATTTACAGATTACAAATCAGCTCTTAGCTGATCTCTAATAATTGTATTATCTGTGATATTTGATTGGAGATTTTTTGTTTCAATTTATAATGAAGATATATTTTATGAAACAATGAGTTCAAATTAATTATGCTTATTATTTACATCATCAAATGTAGTATTCACGTATTAGCTTAAATTGTCTATTTCTTTTGTAAATTTATTATATATATCGTCTTTTGTGGTAATTAGTAAATTTTAAATGTTTGAAATATTGTTTTATAAGGTATTATCAAGAGTTGAAAAATTATTAAAGATATATTAATCTAAGTTGGTAAATGTTGATATAATATGAATACAAATAGTGCCGTTCAGTAAATACCCATGTGAGCAAATACATTCATTGTCAATAAAAATAAAAGGATGTACACAGTATTTGGTTTTATTGATATTGTTTTCGTAACCATTAATCAAATTTATTTTACACAACCCATAAACTGGTATATATTGGCCACATATATTTTCGCAAGAATAGTTTGGCTATTCTGTAAGACTAACGAGAGAAGTGTTACCACTGTTAATCAAATATTATATATTTGAGCATACTTACATTTTTGATATATTGATAGATTAAATAATAGTGTTGTTAATCTAGTTAATTAAATTACTGCTTTAACTATTTTCTTACAAGTTATACCCCACCATATCTAAATTTGCAATATTAAAATGTTCTAAAGTTTCTTAAACTTGGATTAGTAAACCACCAACCAATAAGCTATTGAATCTAAATTATAATTACACATTTATAATTGTAATAATACTATTAGTAATTTGCATTATACTTGAAATTGATTGTCCCTTTGCGACAAAAGATAATAATGAACTTGAAATATGAACGTTACATTGATAACAAATTAATGAACCATACACTATTTCAAATAAGATACTGATATTTATATTGGATTTTTATATATTTTAGTCAACGCTGTTTATACCGAAAACAGCAAATTTTTAAACTTAATTGAATGATAATTCGATGGATGAATCTGTTACGACTTCATTAAAGATAAATATGCTGCTGGATTGTTAAGAAATATTGAGATTGTTGTTCACGTTTACTTTATTTATTTGTTTACTTTTCTGACAGTAAGAAAATTCATTATTATCTACATATATATTATTATTACATACATTGTTGCGTTTTGTAAGTTATTTATACAGAATAATAGAACACAACATTTATTTATATAATATAAATGATAGAATGGAAACGGGGATTTCGGATGCTGAGTGAGGACTATAATATAAATGATATCAACATAATTATTTAGAGGTTTATGCTGCTGTGTTTAAGAAGATTTGAAAAATGCATAGTACAACATAACTATTTAGACTCAATTTTTAGAAAGTCATTTAGTCCTCACTCAGCATGTTGTAAGTGAATTGAACATTGTAAATCTCTTTTCTATTTACTAATTTTTTTTGAGCTTTTGAACTTTGTATGACCATATATATAAATTATATGCTACTTAATCTTCTATATATTTGTAATTTATGCAAATTACATCAAGAAACTAGAAATTTGATAAAATTTTCAGAATATTTTTGGAAAAGGTGTCTGTAACTGAAATGGAAAACCAAATCTGACACAAGAAATATACCAAACTGGGCCAGATTTGCTCTCACTTATAGACACCTTGTTCATTTTTGAAAACTGCTCGGGTGTCTGTATTCGAACAAGGGTGGGTGGTTCAATTCGAGGTTATGTAGTACATGAGATTCCTTAAATAACGAAAATACACAAGCTTAGATACTAAATGCGATTTTTGCAACTTCAAGAAAAATTTTAACTGAGCTGAATTGTAAAAAGCTTCAAAGAAATTGCATCCTAATACATGCTTACTTTGTTAGATTTTTGGTCAACAAAATAATAAGAGCGACAAAGTTAGAGAAATCAAAGAAGTAAACCAGAACAACAACTATAGAATTGTTTAAAGCAAACACATCTTTAACCAAAGATAAAGATGGTAAATCACGGTTTTTTGAAATATGGATATTCTAGGACACAGGGAGATACTTAGCTGTGAAATTAGTGCACTATCTAACGAAAAAGATAACAAATAATCTATTACACATCTCATAATAATCGCAAAAGAAACAACTGTTCGTCCAGAATCATTAGCGCACGTCGCGAAGTGTGCATCGAACAGTCAGGACTATACTAACATGTTTAAATCTCAATATCCAATTACAGTGAACAAACCGATTATGTATTCTGGAATAAGATTTGGAACATGATATCTTAACATCAAGTAACTTTCAGTTACTAGTTACTTTGGAACCTGAACCAACAGTGTTGTCTTCAGAAGCTATCGTTGTAGCTACAAGTGAGTTTGCGTGCAATACACTGTGTTGAGACCGTATTTTTGAGCACATTCGCGAATGTATTAATTTGTTGGAACAATGATATTATTCAACATAACCCTCACTCAGCATCCGAAATAGCATTTCCACACGCGTAACTGAGAGCTACCTTAGCTCATAGCATGTGCCTCTACATACATGCTGCAATTTACCATCATTCGATGGCAGAATATTTTCCTCTACTTTAATAATCAATCTAGTGATTCAATTTTTCTCTTCGATTTGCTTCTTCAATGTTTGCTTATACTTTTAATCTACCAATTTTTTGATACACGATCCCAATTATCATGGCCCCTCACTGAGCCGGTTCAGACAGCAATAATTAAGTCAATATGACAAGCTGCCTAGCTCCTCATATGATTTTTTGGTTGAAGTTTCCTTACTTGTAACCTCCAAACGACTTGTTTCCACCTTAGTTTTGTTTGCTGAAGTTGGTCTAGCCTATTGGTATTTTGACGAACCTGAATGCGTCGCCGTTGTGCTTAGATTTAACTTCATCGTATTTATGTTCATTTAGGGAAGTGAACCGTTTCCATTAGTATTTGTTGTTGTTTCTATCGAAGAAGCTGCCTTGCTATATCAGGGTATTTTGTAAAACTTTCGTTATCATTTAGACTGTATCTGCTTGGTTCCAAGAGTGTTTCTTCCAGTTTTTCTTGTAATCATCGTTGTTTTTGTTTTGTTGTTTGCGATCGAAGCAGTTTTTCATCTCACATTATTTGATGTAGACATACTGATTTTGATCAGTTGTTGCTCGTTATTTAGCGGAGCTGTTGTGGTTCTGTTATCCAGTGAATGAGTTTCCTTTTGGTTTTTGGTTACCACTAAGGATTTTGTAAAATGATTTGATGAGTTCTTTAATTTAATTCTTCTTTCTTTGGTTTTGTTGGGAGTCTTTTGGTTTGCTTAATACCGTGTTGCTCTGGTCGTTTTGTTTGAAGGAATTTTTCGTAGAGCTTGAGCACGATTAGATTGGTGATTGAAGTGCTTCTGGGGCTTTCGATATTGCGCTGTAATCTCCTGTATCAGGTTTACGATTGTCAGTTCGAGACATTTTGTTACTTCCTGTGCGGCTGTTCTTAATAGTGAGAGAAGTTACCACTATTAAAGCTGGAGTTCAGTGACACGAACTTGTTTGTCGATCTAGTTGCATGATGACTTATTGCTTTTTGAAGGTTGCTCTTCCTTATCCTGTTTCCGTCCATCTGTGATGTGAATGTGTAGCTGTCACTTTGTGAGACGTGAGAGTTATTCCATTTATTTGGTTGGAAATAAAATAAAACAATATAAGTGATTGTGTTTCCTTATGTATGCACAGCTTTAGTGTATTCAGTTCTATATGCGTTTATACATCTTTTAAATATTAAGCAACTGTTCTATGGCATATGGTATGTCAAATAAACATATATACGTAATAATATGCATATATTATGTATAATTTTTTACGACACTTTTAAAACATGTTTTGTTGAACACTGTTATTGTTAATTTTTACATTATTGATTGTACATTATTGTATATATTTCCTACTTATTCTATATTTCTTGTTTATTTTTTATTTTAATATTTCTTTAAGAAATTTGAACATTGTTTTTGGATTTAGCTCTGTGTGTAGTGTGTTATTTTATTAAATGATGTTATTAAAAATAGTGTAAACTATGTAAACAAGAATTATTTGCTCAGTCTCTTTAAACTACCACAGTCAACTTTTGGTTGAGAAATATTACAACATCAGAAAACATTGTGTTATCTTTGTAGATTATAACTGTGATTAAAAATATTAAAACGCTTATCTATGAGCAAGATAGAATAAATAGAGTAACAATATATTAATAGATGTTTAGGTAGTGAGGTTAGTTACGATATTAAAACTGATATAAATATTTAAACGTCATAAGAAGGCATAATCATAAAGGCATTTACTACTAAATCACAAACAAATGGTTCTAATTTTTGGTTTACTACATAACCTCGAATTGAGACACCCATCCCCTTTCACTTACAGACACCTTCGATTTTTTAATAGTAAAGGTGTCTATAACTGAACTACAAAAGGGGTTGTAAGTGAATTGAACATTGTAAATCTCTTTTCTATTTACTAATTTTTTTTGAGCTTTTGAACTTTGTATGACCATATATATAAATTATATGCTACTTAATCTTCTATATATTTGTAATTTATGCAAATTACATCAAGAAACTAGAAATTTGATAAAATTTTCAGAATATTTTTGGAAAAGGTGTCTGTAACTGAAATGGAAAACCAAATCTGACACAAGAAATATACCAAACTGGGCCAGATTTGCTCTCACTTATAGACACCTTGTTCATTTTTGAAAACTGCTCGGGTGTCTGTATTCGAACAAGGGTGGGTGGTTCAATTCGAGGTTATGTAGTACATGAGATTCCTTAAATAACGAAAATACACAAGCTTAGATACTAAATGCGATTTTTGCAACTTCAAGAAAAATTTTAACTGAGCTGAATTGTAAAAAGCTTCAAAGAAATTGCATCCTAATACATGCTTACTTTGTTAGATTTTTGGTCAACAAAATAATAAGAGCGACAAAGTTAGAGAAATCAAAGAAGTAAACCAGAACAACAACTATAGAATTGTTTAAAGCAAACACATCTTTAACCAAAGATAAAGATGGTAAATCACGGTTTTTTGAAATATGGATATTCTAGGACACAGGGAGATACTTAGCTGTGAAATTAGTGCACTATCTAACGAAAAAGATAACAAATAATCTATTACACATCTCATAATAATCGCAAAAGAAACAACTGTTCGTCCAGAATCATTAGCGCACGTCGCGAAGTGTGCATCGAACAGTCAGGACTATACTAACATGTTTAAATCTCAATATCCAATTACAGTGAACAAACCGATTATGTATTCTGGAATAAGATTTGGAACATGATATCTTAACATCAAGTAACTTTCAGTTACTAGTTACTTTGGAACCTGAACCAACAGTGTTGTCTTCAGAAGCTATCGTTGTAGCTACAAGTGAGTTTGCGTGCAATACACTGTGTTGAGACCGTATTTTTGAGCACATTCGCGAATGTATTAATTTGTTGGAACAATGATATTATTCAACATAACCCTCACTCAGCATCCGAAATAGCATTTCCACACGCGTAACTGAGAGCTACCTTAGCTCATAGCATGTGCCTCTACATACATGCTGCAATTTACCATCATTCGATGGCAGAATATTTTCCTCTACTTTAATAATCAATCTAGTGATTCAATTTTTCTCTTCGATTTGCTTCTTCAATGTTTGCTTATACTTTTAATCTACCAATTTTTTGATACACGATCCCAATTATCATGGCCCCTCACTGAGCCGGTTCAGACAGCAATAATTAAGTCAATATAACAAGCTGCCTAGCTCCTCATATGATTTTTTGGTTGAAGTTTCCTTACTTGTAACCTCCAAACGACTTGTTTCCACCTTAGTTTTGTTTGCTGAAGTTGGTCTAGCCTATTGGTATTTTGACGAACCTGAATGCGTCGCCGTTGTGCTTAGATTTAACTTCATCGTATTTATGTTCATTTAGGGAAGTGAACCGTTTCCATTAGTATTTGTTGTTGTTTCTATCGAAGAAGCTGCCTTGCTATATCAGGGTATTTTGTAAAACTTTCGTTATCATTTAGACTGTATCTGCTTGGTTCCAAGAGTGTTTCTTCCAGTTTTTCTTGTAATCATCGTTGTTTTTGTTTTGTTGTTTGCGATCGAAGCAGTTTTTCATCTCACATTATTTGATGTAGACATACTGATTTTGATCAGTTGTTGCTCGTTATTTAGCGGAGCTGTTGTGGTTCTGTTATCCAGTGAATGAGTTTCCTTTTGGTTTTTGGTTACCACTAAGGATTTTGTAAAATGATTTGATGAGTTCTTTAATTTAATTCTTCTTTCTTTGGTTTTGTTGGGAGTCTTTTGGTTTGCTTAATTCCGTGTTGCTCTGGTCGTTTTGTTTGAAGGAATTTTTCGTAGAGCTTGAGCACGATTAGATTGGTGATTGAAGTGCTTCTGGGGCTTTCGATATTGCGCTGTAATCTCCTGTATCAGGTTTACGATTGTCAGTTCGAGACATTTTGTTACTTCCTGTGCGGCTGTTCTTAATAGTGAGAGAAGTTACCACTATTAAAGCTGGAGTTCAGTGACGCGAACTTGTTTGTCGATCTAGTTGCATGATGACTTATTGCTTTTTGAAGGTTGCTCTTCCTTATCCTGTTTCCGTCCATCTGTGATGTGAATGTGTAGCTGTCACTTTGTGAGACGTGAGAGTTATTCCATTTATTTGGTTGGAAATAAAATAAAACAATATAAGTGATTGTGTTTCCTTATGTATGCACAGCTTTAGTGTATTCAGTTCTATATGCGTTTATACATCTTTTAAATATTAAGCAACTGTTCTATGGCATATGGTATGTCAAATAAACATATATACGTAATAATATGCATATATTATGTATAATTTTTTACGACACTTTTAAAACATGTTTTGTTGAACACTGTTATTGTTAATTTTTACATTATTGATTGTACATTATTGTATATATTTCCTACTTATTCTATATTTCTTGTTTATTTTTTATTTTAATATTTCTTTAAGAAATTTGAACATTGTTTTTGGATTTAGCTCTGTGTGTAGTGTGTTATTTTATTAAATGATGTTATTAAAAATAGTGTAAACTATGTAAACAAGAATTATTTGCTCAGTCTCTTTAAACTACCACAGTCAACTTTTGGTTGAGAAATATTACAACATCAGAAAACATTGTGTTATCTTTGTAGATTATAACTGTGATTAAAAATATTAAAACGCTTATCTATGAGCAAGATAGAATAAATAGAGTAACAATATATTAATAGATGTTTAGGTAGTGAGGTTAGTTACGATATTAAAACTGATATAAATATTTAAACGTCATAAGAAGGCATAATCATAAAGGCATTTACTACTAAATCACAAACAAATGGTTCTAATTTTTGGTTTACTACATAACCTCGAATTGAGACACCCATCCCCTTTCACTTACAGACACCTTCGATTTTTTAATAGTAAAGGTGTCTATAACTGAACTACAAAAGGGTGTAAGTGAATTGAACATTGTAAATCTCTTTTCTATTTACTAATTTTTTTTGAGCTTTTGAACTTTGTATGACCATATATATAAATTATATGCTACTTAATCTTCTATATATTTGTAATTTATGCAAATTACATCAAGAAACTAGAAATTTGATAAAATTTTCAGAATATTTTTGGAAAAGGTGTCTGTAACTGAAATGGAAAACCAAATCTGACACAAGAAATATACCAAACTGGGCCAGATTTGCTCTCACTTATAGACACCTTGTTCATTTTTGAAAACTGCTCGGGTGTCTGTATTCGAACAAGGGTGGGTGGTTCAATTCGAGGTTATGTAGTACATGAGATTCCTTAAATAACGAAAATACACAAGCTTAGATACTAAATGCGATTTTTGCAACTTCAAGAAAAATTTTAACTGAGCTGAATTGTAAAAAGCTTCAAAGAAATTGCATCCTAATACATGCTTACTTTGTTAGATTTTTGGTCAACAAAATAATAAGAGCGACAAAGTTAGAGAAATCAAAGAAGTAAACCAGAACAACAACTATAGAATTGTTTAAAGCAAACACATCTTTAACCAAAGATAAAGATGGTAAATCACGGTTTTTTGAAATATGGATATTCTAGGACACAGGGAGATACTTAGCTGTGAAATTAGTGCACTATCTAACGAAAAAGATAACAAATAATCTATTACACATCTCATAATAATCGCAAAAGAAACAACTGTTCGTCCAGAATCATTAGCGCACGTCGCGAAGTGTGCATCGAACAGTCAGGACTATACTAACATGTTTAAATCTCAATAT
Source organism: Hexamita inflata (assembly GCA_963988835.1). Lineage (NCBI taxonomy): Eukaryota > Fornicata > Diplomonadida > Hexamitidae > Hexamita > Hexamita inflata. The sequence continues at coordinate 2,239 of CAXDID010000623.1, read as the reverse complement.
CCAATTACAGTGAACAAACCGATTATGTATTCTGGAATAAGATTTGGAACATGATATCTTAACATCAAGTAACTTTCAGTTACTAGTTACTTTGGAACCTGAACCAACAGTGTTGTCTTCAGAAGCTATCGTTGTAGCTACAAGTGAGTTTGCGTGCAATACACTGTGTTGAGACCGTATTTTTGAGCACATTCGCGAATGTATTAATTTGTTGGAACAATGATATTATTCAACATAACCCTCACTCAGCATCCGAAATAGCATTTCCACACGCGTAACTGAGAGCTACCTTAGCTCATAGCATGTGCCTCTACATACATGCTGCAATTTACCATCATTCGATGGCAGAATATTTTCCTCTACTTTAATAATCAATCTAGTGATTCAATTTTTCTCTTCGATTTGCTTCTTCAATGTTTGCTTATACTTTTAATCTACCAATTTTTTGATACACGATCCCAATTATCATGGCCCCTCACTGAGCCGGTTCAGACAGCAATAATTAAGTCAATATGACAAGCTGCCTAGCTCCTCATATGATTTTTTGGTTGAAGTTTCCTTACTTGTAACCTCCAAACGACTTGTTTCCACCTTAGTTTTGTTTGCTGAAGTTGGTCTAGCCTATTGGTATTTTGACGAACCTGAATGCGTCGCCGTTGTGCTTAGATTTAACTTCATCGTATTTATGTTCATTTAGGGAAGTGAACCGTTTCCATTAGTATTTGTTGTTGTTTCTATCGAAGAAGCTGCCTTGCTATATCAGGGTATTTTGTAAAACTTTCGTTATCATTTAGACTGTATCTGCTTGGTTCCAAGAGTGTTTCTTCCAGTTTTTCTTGTAATCATCGTTGTTTTTGTTTTGTTGTTTGCGATCGAAGCAGTTTTTCATCTCACATTATTTGATGTAGACATACTGATTTTGATCAGTTGTTGCTCGTTATTTAGCGGAGCTGTTGTGGTTCTGTTATCCAGTGAATGAGTTTCCTTTTGGTTTTTGGTTACCACTAAGGATTTTGTAAAATGATTTGATGAGTTCTTTAATTTAATTCTTCTTTCTTTGGTTTTGTTGGGAGTCTTTTGGTTTGCTTAATACCGTGTTGCTCTGGTCGTTTTGTTTGAAGGAATTTTTCGTAGAGCTTGAGCACGATTAGATTGGTGATTGAAGTGCTTCTGGGGCTTTCGATATTGCGCTGTAATCTCCTGTATCAGGTTTACGATTGTCAGTTCGAGACATTTTGTTACTTCCTGTGCGGCTGTTCTTAATAGTGAGAGAAGTTACCACTATTAAAGCTGGAGTTCAGTGACACGAACTTGTTTGTCGATCTAGTTGCATGATGACTTATTGCTTTTTGAAGGTTGCTCTTCCTTATCCTGTTTCCGTCCATCTGTGATGTGAATGTGTAGCTGTCACTTTGTGAGACGTGAGAGTTATTCCATTTATTTGGTTGGAAATAAAATAAAACAATATAAGTGATTGTGTTTCCTTATGTATGCACAGCTTTAGTGTATTCAGTTCTATATGCGTTTATACATCTTTTAAATATTAAGCAACTGTTCTATGGCATATGGTATGTCAAATAAACATATATACGTAATAATATGCATATATTATGTATAATTTTTTACGACACTTTTAAAACATGTTTTGTTGAACACTGTTATTGTTAATTTTTACATTATTGATTGTACATTATTGTATATATTTCCTACTTATTCTATATTTCTTGTTTATTTTTTATTTTAATATTTCTTTAAGAAATTTGAACATTGTTTTTGGATTTAGCTCTGTGTGTAGTGTGTTATTTTATTAAATGATGTTATTAAAAATAGTGTAAACTATGTAAACAAGAATTATTTGCTCAGTCTCTTTAAACTACCACAGTCAACTTTTGGTTGAGAAATATTACAACATCAGAAAACATTGTGTTATCTTTGTAGATTATAACTGTGATTAAAAATATTAAAACGCTTATCTATGAGCAAGATAGAATAAATAGAGTAACAATATATTAATAGATGTTTAGGTAGTGAGGTTAGTTACGATATTAAAACTGATATAAATATTTAAACGTCATAAGAAGGCATAATCATAAAGGCATTTACTACTAAATCACAAACAAATGGTTCTAATTTTTGGTTTACTACATAACCTCGAATTGAGACACCCATCCCCTTTCACTTACAGACACCTTCGATTTTTTAATAGTAAAGGTGTCTATAACTGAACTACAAAAGGGGT